>OZ022415.1:35289921-35532421 GCA_963989365.1 Rhimphoctona megacephalus | reverse complement strand
CAGATAAAATGTTATGACTCTGTCAAGTTTTGGCCAAGTTTACGTAGATTGCTTGAAATGCTCCTTTTGTTTGAATAAAAAAATGTTCAACCACAACGAACGAGTTAAAAATATGAATTGTTTTTTAAATGTGGTTTTTTGATTCACTGAAAATGACGTCTCAACGACTTCTCACTCAGTTCTTGCGATTCGTTGATCTCATAATTTCGAAAAAAAGACCATCGTTTCTCTTTTTTTTGCAATTTGCGAAAATTTAACACGCGACTCGAACATCACTATTATTATTATATTTAACTTTTTTAATTTATTATTTCGGACGCTCGACGCGACCAATCGCTCGAACGTGTGTTATTTATGAAGAAAAATCATTGATATCACGGATTACTTTCTCATCATATACAAAACGCTTTGTTTTTTTTTTTCAATAGTTTTTATTTCGTATTATTTTTCGATTTTTGTCTCGCGATCGAACGAGCGCGAATGGCACACGTCTCTCCCTCCCTCCCTCCCTCCCTCACTCCCTCCCTCTCTCTCTCTCTCTCTCTCTCTCTCTCTCTCTCTCTCTCTCTCTCTCTCTCTCTCTCTCTCCCTCTCTCTCTCTCTCTCTCTAGCCGTTATACTTGTGAACGCGCTTTCTTATCAATTAACTACTTAATCACGATTGATATTAGGATATTATTTTTTTGTTTAATGTCTATAGGAACGCATCCATTCACGACACGCATTCACAAACAGTCTTCATAAATTATATCTCTCTTTTTCCTCATTTTTCTTTCTTTCTAATTTTCTCACTCTCCCCCTCTCTCTCTCTCTCTCTCTCTCTCTCTCTCTCTTTCTCTTTTTCATTCTCTCTTTTACTTTTCTATCGTTCTTTTCTATCACTCTTTTGTTTCTTTCGAAAACGTCTTTTCTCATGTCTCCTATTTCTATCTTATATATATATATATATATATATTTATTTTCACGTTTTTTAAAAATCTCAGGTGAAATAATTTTTTATTTTTTCATTCGTCGCGTGATACGAGATCGACTAGCCTCGCGCAGATCGTTATTTTTATTCCTTTTTTTTTCTCGTGTCTGGCGTTCTTTATACTCGAACGAGAGACGAAACGATTGCGAAATTTTCTCTACCCCGAAGCTCGCGACAACGTCTCTTATCGCGGTTATTTTGATATGTCTTTTTTTTAGTTTTATTTATACAAAGACATATATTTATGTATAAGTATATATATATATATATATATATATATATATATATATATATATATACTTATACATAAATAAGTTTTCCGTTTTTTCGTTCCCTCATTTCACAATCGATTTTTTTTCATGTTTCGCTGTTACTTTTAGAGGTAAAGAACTTAACGCGATTGATTCACTTTTTCGATTTAATTTATATAATTATTCACCCAGCTATTAATAGGTTAACTCGAATGTTTTTTTCTTTACTCACTCATTATTGGTTCTGTACATTTTACGATTTCGTGTATCACTAGGATATATTTTTATTAGATTTGTTTTTTTCATTCCTTCTCCATACGAAGGTTATTTTTCCGGGTTCCCCTGGCGTGTAGTAATAATAAAATTTACACGCGTACAAGTTTGATTATTCTTGTACGTTTCAGATTCGCAACCTCTTTCGTCGTGTCCCGAGATGAAGCGATTTTTTTTCTTTCTGTCTTTTTTTTCACCATTTTCGACGAGTCTTTAAAATTCGAGAGATTAACGCGAAATTTATGAGTCTTCACCGATGACGTGAACCTTTGGTGCACTTTCGACTTCTGATGACGTCTCCGTTGGCGTTTTCGTACCTGGCGATCTTTCACCGTCCGGCCCGTCTTCCGATCGCGAATCCTCGTTTATTTTTCTCTAGGTCGCACTTGTAAATAACACGGAATTCTTGTAGTATCCCGTCCGCGATTCTGCAACAAATGGAACAGAAAAAATACGTAAAAATATTGCAAATTATATTAATTACCTTGATATTTTTATTATGGCTTCAATTCATTTTATGCATTGCATTTTTTTTACCTTCTAACGCATGACTGGGGTTGTTTTCGACCCCATCGTATTTTTGGTCGTAAAATCATTTTTACAGAGATAAAGAGACTTGTCACCATATAAATCTCTTTGTTTTTTTTTTTTTTAATAACGAATAGAATGATATGCGATAAATTAAATTTCATGGAATAAGGTGAGTTGAAAAACTCATTCAAAAACTGAAGAATTCAGAAAATCGACAAAAACCTCATTTTTTCGATACCCATCTGGGGTCGAAATCGACCCCGCTTATGAGGCTAGGATTAAGCGTATACTCATTGAAATATTAAAAAAGTTACTCCATCATTATATTTGCAGTCTCGAATTAATTTCTTCGATTATTTCATTAAAATATAATTTTTCGTTTATGAAAAAAGTTTTCAGTTCTAGAAAGGTAACTTTCATCATTTCTACATTATTACTGATCATAATATAATAATAATAGAAGAAAAATTACAAAAAAATAATAATAATGATCACAATAATGCATGGAGAATGCTGATTTAGAATACTTCGAAATAAAAAGGTGGGATGTATATTCAGTTCCATTATAGACGAGTGCATTCGACTGAATAAGGTCGAGGAGTCGAGTCATCTCGGCCCTTATTTGCCTTTGCTACCGCGCGTGGCCCTTTGAGATGGAGCCGCCACTTGACTTTTTATCGAACTGTCGCTTATGATTGGAAAATAATGCATTAATAGTGCATCTCGGGCTAGCATAAGTTTTCGTTTGCTCCTGAGAAGCTTAACATTCGTATTTCTTTTGTTTTTCTTTTTTTCTTTCCTTCATACACTTCGATCTTGAACCTTGTTCGACACTGACGGACCCGCCTCAGTTGGGGCGCCTCCTCTTCTCGGCTACGGGATAATTGAATTTTAGCTTTTTAATTACCATTTTTTTTCCTTTTTTTCGACGCAGCAATAAAAAAAGTGACGACTCAATTTGATCCAAGTAAATCAATCTCGCTCGCTCCCTTGTTTGGATCTTTAAACACTTGTGTTTATATATGTATATGGATCTACATAGAAATCCAATATTTTATCGATGATCGTTATCTCTCGTATGCATTCGAGAGAAAGAAAATAATGTAATGAAGTGGTGGAGTGCGATCGACATCAGTACCCTTCGAAAACTATTTTGGTGCGGTTGCTTTTTTTTGGGTTTGACTGACACATCACTTCTCAATGTAAGAAAAATAATTGAACCGGATTTTTCTTTGGACACATATAATTTCTCATTGATTAACTGTCAGTGAAAAAAGTGGATCTCACTATTGAAAATTCTGGAGTCAATATATTGTAATATTTTCAAGAATAAGATCGAAGAATAAACATTCAATGACGATTCGAAAAAGCTATAAAAAATGCAAATTGAATGATGGAATGTGAATTTTTTCATTGATAAATTATGATAATTGAAAGAACGAATGTTTTTATTTACAGGCAAGTGATCACGAAGAATTTAATCGAGCGATTAAAAAGGGAAAAAACGAGATTGAATTTAGAGTTGATCGAGGCATAAGAAATTTTCGGAACGTCGTGCTTTAGCATAAAGAGACCAAAGACGCCGAATAAGAAAACGATTATTTCCAAGCTTGCATAGTCATGCCTGATGGCGGGTCTTCTATGATCCCAATAGTTTTTGTTCTTCAGTCTCGGCCCTTTGTCCCCGTGGCTAAAGTTTTGATGCCCGGGAGCAAGTTTTGGCATTTGCAGCCGCAAGTTTCGAATTCGGGGTAGATATCGCGAAGTATGTCGCTAAGGATTTCGCGTCTTCCAGCGATATACACAGCTGCAAGAAAGTCAATTTGAACGACGGAGCCTCGCCACCGAAGAGAACACTGTCGATTTACGAATTCGAACGAACTTCTAATTAAAAGACATGCATAAGAAATTCCTCAAAGTTCGGGCAAATCTTCTCTGAATATCTCGCCAAGTGGAAAAAGCAAAATTCCACGTACTTCACGAATAATTATCCTGTACTTGAATTCTTGATCATTTCACCAAGAAGTGTATTCGATCTAAAGTTTACTGCGAACCATTTGTGACAATTTCCTCTCTAGAATAAACGAGATTTTGTTTCGAGCGAATATTATTTTGTCTTTCATTACACGCGATTTATTTTTTAATTTAGCAATGGCTGCGATAACTTATAATAAACATCGATCTAGCTTAGTCAATATATTTTTATTTTCCTGACTGTGGCCCGATCGTGGGAAATAATTTTTCAAGTATATTCTGAGAAACGAACCTTGAAGGGGAGACTTGACCTGTTCCCTCTCAGTTGCCTGGTGCTGCCGCGATTTTCTTTCCTGCTCCAACTCCTGGACCAGCGATTCTGCGACAGAAGAGAGAAAGAATTGATTTTCGTATCGTTCCACATATAATTTCATGGAATATATGATATATTTCCTCGAAAAGTTAATGTCAATAATTTGAATAATTTGAAAATTCCAAAAATCAAGAAGATCGATACTGATGTGATCGTTCTCTCCTCATTTCGCAGCGTCGCGTCAGATATATAAATGTTTAACGTACTTGTTTATGATGAAAAATACTTAATTAAGAATAGCTTATAAATAGCAGTGTGAAAAAGGTCAGATTAAAAAAAGCTTATGAGAAATATCACCCACTTAACCGTTGTGACGATAGAATTAATAACAATCTTGATTTCCCTGAGCACTCAATTAAATCGAGAGTGTTTTTTTTTCTTCGAAGGGACAATAATGGGAGAATTAGAAGATTGCCCTCAAACATAATATCGTGTACAGAGACTTCACCTGCAAAATATGAACTTGGGGCGATGAAAAAATACAGAAGGGAGTAAGAGATGTACCTAGGTGAGAAGGGGATGGAAATCACAGGGAGCTTACTCGGACTTGATTCGTCGGGGTGTGAAAACACAAGAAAGAGAGAAAAAGAGAGGAAGAGAAAAAAAGAGGAAAGGATGGGATGAAACAGCGGAGTAATTAGTGGAAAAGCAAGTCGAGACTCACCCTCTAAGGGGTGGTTTTCGTGAAGCTCGCGGTAAATGTGAGTACGGGGTTTTGAAAGGGATGCGGGACGAGTGAACGAACGTGAAACGGGCAAACTAAACGGGATAACGGGGTAAGGCAGGCGTGAACGGGCCAACGGCAAGCACAACGGAGCCGCAGGTTTGCTCACTGAATTCCGCAAGGATTAGGGTGAAAACTGGAAAATGTCCCTTTAATGATAATACGTCGAATTAACCGGTGAACGCAAAACCAACGCGCCTTTTCCTCCAACCCCTCTTTTCGTCGACAAAACACTGTATTATTATACTTCGCTGACCCTCGCGCTCAATCTCTCTTGACCGCGCGTACCATACACGTGAATTCCTATCCTTGTTACTATTATTATCATTATTATTATACTTATTATTGTACCTGAGTGGGCGAGACTCTTATTCAAATTATCTCCGAGATAACACCCTCGAGGTATGAAGAACTATGTAAAAGGAACGAGAAAAATGAGAGCAGATTTTCAACTGAGGGCAAAATCATGGGGCAGGCGCCAAATTCCATTTAATTAATCAAAAACTTGCAATTATAGGCATTTTTTTGGTACGATTCGTGTTAAGTATCAGCTCGAATATTCGAATCTTCGGAATTAATCTGTAAAGGATACACAAGAGAACTAAGAGACATTAACGCTTGAATACGCCGTACAACTCGATTTTGAACACAGTTGAGAGATCGGGAGTCAGCAAGGCTACGAGAGAACGAGAAAGATGGACAAATAGATAGAGACAAGTCTGGTTTGCGTGCAATAGTAAAATTCAATTGAGAAGCCATTAAAGCCCGGCTGGTTAAACTGGCAGCAAGGAGAAACGGTTTGTACCATAGCATATCGCTTATATATGCGTATATACAATACTATTTCTCTTCGCGAAATTGGTATATATAGAAGGAAACGCTCTGTTGGGACTGTAGAACGACGGGGCCGAGATTCCATTATGCTTTGAGCAACAATAGCTGAGGGCTGTTTCTCGCGGCACCGGGGGTGTGAATCACGCCTGGCGTTTCGTCACTACAGGTTATATAAATCTATACGTAGCATATATAACATATACCATAATACTCCTAAACTGTAACCTGCCAAGATCGTCAAATATGTATATATCTATAAATATGATCCAAGAGCTATTCCGTGCAAAATCAACATTCTTATACCATCTCAACTCTGTTGCGTATTTTTTTTTTTTTTTTTTTCAAGTAGTTCTCAACATTCAATAATCGTTGTATGCAAATTTATGTCAAATTCGTTAAATTTATGTCTCTTATTTTCTCACGTAAATAATATTTCTTTCTTAATTTTCAAAAAAGGATTTTAATTGAAAAAAAATTCTGGACAAAATTACTCATTATTGGGATTTAATTACCGTTCAATTGTACAAAATCACGATAAGTTTATAAGGCAAAAATCCAATCAAAGGACCTTTGGAAAGTCAAAGATTTCGAATCAAGATTATTGCTATCCTGAATGAAACTTTTAAGTACCATAACAAAACGTTTCAGAAATTAGCACAGAATTCTCCATACACATTTAAACATGTGTATAGACATAGATAAATGAGAAAGGGAGTGTGAAACGCTTAGTCCCAATGTTTGCGTTTCACTGAGCCAAATTACCCAACGCGCCCTTATCCTCGGGCTCGCGGTGTTTTCCTCCCTTTGATATCCAAATGACAATTTAACTGCTCAAGATACCGTAGGATTTAGGATACACGAAGGCGTGTCAACGTCGTTTTCGTTGTCGACGCATCTCTTGTCGCTAAGGGATGAAATACAAACGGACAAAGAAAGAAAGAGACTGAGAGTGAAACAAAATTGTTTTACCATAACCCCCGAGCGAGAAAATCAGAGAACAAAGAAAAGGGATGGATGGGCGAGAGGCAGATATATTTTGAGATATATGATGAAAACCCCGCTTGGCACAGATTGAGCCACAAATCTGACCGACTGTAATTTTAATTGTTCCCATTGTCGTTGGCGTGTTCAACGATGTGTAAATCTTTTCGATCACGATCATTAAAAAAAGGAGCAATAGTTTTTCATTTTCAACATTATATAAAATCATTGAAATGCATTGATTATTATTGAAATGAATAAAGACGATACTTTGTAGCAATAAAATGAGATGGAAAGGTCGAAAATTATAACAATTTTTGGGCCTCTAAAATCTTGCTCGACTGTTAAAAAGTGGAACGGAGTAGCCGAAGTTGATTTTTACTTTTAAACTTTGTGGTCCAAGTCTTTATGCTATTCAACAGTATACGAAAAGAGTTCACGGTTGAGGATTTGAAAAAAAGGTTGCGATTTTCAAAGACCCGATTCATGAAAGTGAAAGGCGAAATCTGAAGCGTTCAAACATTTCGCTACCGTTTTGCAAAGCTTGACAAATCGTGAGGAACAATAAGAAACAATTTCTTAGAGTTTCGAGCGAGACTGTTTCGAGTCTAAACGGTCGTAGCATTGTTGAAGTCTCATGTTCTATAGAACTTTCTTCCTCTCTTGCCCTTGACCACGATCGTGGTCACCCTTATTTTTCTCTAGTCCTATTTCTCTCACCCTTTTTTTTCTTACACATTTGTTTCATTCTTCATTCATTTATTTCGTATCGTCGTTCTCAAAGCTTTAGAGAGCAGAGGCTCTTGGTGGAAGAAATGCATCGTGGGCCTTGGTTCCTCCACGCGCTATGACTCTGCGTTTATCCGCACGTAATTAACTCCGACACAATGCCATGACCATAACAGCAGGGTTAAGGGGACTGGCTTGCTTCGAAGGAGGACAAGAAGTGCGCAGAGAAAAAGAAATCGAAAAAAAAGAAATGTTTATATATATATGAGGCATTCCACGCCATTTCGAGCGGCCGTAGCCTCGACCATTTTTAATTTTCCTGAATTTTTTTAATAAAATAGTACCCCATGGACGGAATATCCGCACCAATTTTTAGATTTTTATCTCACGTCTTTCAAGAGTTACAATTTTTCAAAAAATCCAGTTTTTAGAAAGTTCGGAAACGTTTTAACGCCGATATTTTTTTAACTAATCGACAAATATCGATTTTCTTCATTTTGGTTCATACTTTTATGAAAAAAAGGAAAAAAAATGATCAAACATCGTTGTCAACGTTTTTTCTGCATCCGAAGTAAAAACTATTTTTTTTAAACGATTGCCATTTTTAATTTTTTTCAAAAAAATCTCTAAAATAGTATGACCAATTATATGATTTTTAACGTTAGTCCGATCGTGAGCCCATTTTTCCTTTCATTTTTGTTGAATAAATTACATTTTTTTAAAAGAAATTTGAAGTTTTTTGTGTGAATCATATTTTAATCAAAGATTTAACCAATTGCATAGTTTTAAAGCCTAGTTTGATTGTGATCAAATGGTTGTTTCCAATTTTTGTTGAAATTTTTTGTGTTATTTTTTTTTATTATTTTTTTTATCACTAGTAATACTGGTAAGTATTAATTATAGTACACATGTACAATTAGTAATTATAGTACTCATTTTATAATTTTTAGTCAGATCCAGTAAGTTAAAGAATTTTTTTTTCCATTACTTTCCTAGAAAAAATAATAGAAATTATGAATTATGTTAGAATTTATGAATGAAAGAAATGAAAAATTTAGAATTTCTATTATTTCTTCTAGGAAAGTAATGGAAAAAACCTCTATAACTTATTGGATTTGACTAAAAATTGTAAAATGAGTATTGTAATTACTAATTGTATATGTGTACTATAATTAATACTTATCAGTATTACTGGTAATAAAGAAAATAAACAAACAAAATTTCGACGAAAATTGGAAACAACCATTTGATCACAATCAAACCAGGCTTAAAAATCGTGCAATTATATCTTTGATTAAAATATGATTCATACAAAAAACTTCAAATTTCTTTAAAAACAAACTTAGTTTATTCAACAAAAAATAGAAGGAAAAATGGGTCCACGATCGGACCAGCGATAAAAATCGCATAACAGGTCATACTACATTAGACAATTTTTTGAAAAAAATTAAAAATGGCAATCGTCTTAAAAAAAATAGTTTTTACTTCACATGCAGAAAAAACGTTGACAACGATGATTGATATTTTTTTTCTTTTTTTCATAAAAGCATCAACCGAAACGAAAAAAATCGATATATTGACATTTGTCGATATGTCGATTAGTTTAAGAGATATCGGTGTTAGAACGTTTTCAAACTTTCTAAAATCTGGATTTTTTGAAAAATTATAACTCTTGAAAGACGTGAGATAAAAATGTAAAAATTGGTGTGGATATTCCTTCCATGGGGTACTATTTTATAAAAAAATTTCAGGAAAATAAAAAATGGTCGAGGCCACGGCCGCTCGAAATGGAGTGGAATGCCTCATATATATATATATAGTAATGGAGACAGAGGAGAGAGATAAAGGAAAAGAACCGAACCTGCTTTTGCTTTCGCACGCCTGTATAAGTGAATATGTATCAAGCCATTCGATTCAAAAAGGCGTATCGTTTATCTCTAAAGATGAAATATACGTCCTTTCGATATTAGGACTCTGAAATACACATGTAGGTATCGATATATACGTAAATATGTATACACACAAAGTTAGAGAGACTTTTTAGTCTATCGCGAACGTTTTTCTGGTTCTTAATACCGTAAGTCGTACGATACAAAAAAAAAACTTCTCGTTCTCCCCGTTGCGGTAAAAATGCACGCATTGTGTTGCCGGCGCCTGTGCTCCCTCTTCTTATTCGATTTCCGATCGATACTGTATCCATATAACGATATAGTTCTCTCAGCCTTCACGACGCATTATACCAAACTCTATCGCATTGTAAGGTTGCCTCGCGCTCCCACCCCCAAGGGATATTTCACCGGGCAGCCTCTTCGCTCCCGTAGAACGTTCGATAATCGAAAAGATCTCTGTACGATATCACGTAGGTGTACGCGTTTTATCACAACGGACATGCATTATCTCGTTAAACGAATCTTTGAAGTAAGACACGCGTTTGTGCATTATCGTAAATCCTCAAGTCTCGTTAGATCTTTGCAAAACTCTCGTGTGTACACAGCGAAAAGATATATTAAAATTACCGTACTAAACTCATCGAGTGATAATCACGAATTAGTGATCATGGGAAAATTAAATGATTCTTGATTTCATTATCATCTTTCAGGGACGAAAGTTCATTTGGCCTGTTGATATTTACCTTTTCTCGGGAATAATGTAATTGGCACGTAAAAAAAGTCTACTTTATCGAAATTTTGTAAACGTCAATAGAGTACGATAATTTTAGATTATTGTTTCCATTCTATTCAAGCAACCGATGTATCAATTTGCTGTTGTGATGCAATTATAATTAATGCACTTAATTTACGATTCTCGAAGTTAACAATTATAATCTCATAATCTTCGAATTAATCCATCTTCACTCTTTCGTAAATTTTCCTCTTATATACTCTCCCATCAAGAGTAAAGGAGGAGGGATAATTACACTTAAAAGAAAAAGATGTAAAGGGCTCGACTTGAGTCACAACTTCTTGAGGAGCTTCACAAGGGTAGGAAGAAACTGAGATGATTTTCAAATTCAGAGGGTTGATTTCGTGTAGCGTTGCGTTTTTAATGCTCTGATCTTTATGTAAAACAGAGAGTGGCACGAGCGACAGCACACGCGTTTCTCTCAGCATTTTATATACCTTTTTCTCTTTCTGTCTGTCTGTCTCTCTCTCTCTCTCTTTGCTTCTTCGTTACTTACACGCTGATATAGTTCTTGAAAGTGCGTCAAGCGAACCGTGAAATTGTATAAATCGAGAGAGAGCAAGAAGAGCAAAGACGAAAAGAAGAGTGGGCGAGTGAGTGTGCTGAGCTACGGAGACATAAAAAGCGAAAGAAGAATGCCTATTGCTCTTTTGCATCGTTGTGTGTTCTATGGTGTCCATGTATGGGATTTTCCGAGTCAAATTAACGGTCATATGTCTCACGTCTGACTTACTTCATTTGTGAAATTTTAATAATTTTTAAATGCAGGTAAAACAATATAGTATACTAATTTTTAGATTTTAATAACGTTAAGTAATGCTGAAATTACGACGTGGAATTTCTAATTAGAAAAATCCAAGCGATCGAAGCAAATGAAATGAAATATAAGAAAATGAAAAGTCTTTAAATACTCGTGGCTTTCTTATCATTTCATGTCATAAGAAAAATACAAAATGGGGTTGAGATGATGCTCCTGTTGATTTGATCTGGAATTCATCGTGTTAATAAATACATTTTTGCTTCTTTTGGATTGTGATCTCTCGACTAACTCTGTTATAATTTAAAATTTCCGTAGGCTCTGGAAATCTGCTTTCTTTTCTTTTGTCTCATCTCTTTCGATCCCTGCTTTTTGATATTTTTCCTTCTTTTTCTATCGCTTATAAACTCTACGATATACGCTCTCGCTACGTTTTTTTTCAGTCGCCCATCCCTAAATCGTTTTATCCAATATGAAAGTCGCTTCTTCAGGGGGTGAGAAATATATACTGTCATCTTTTCTTTATAAAACAAGGTGAAGCAAGATGGAATAACGTGAGCCTGATCTCCCGCATTTTAACGTGAGGTTAGATCGAATGGAATGGAGTGCAAACAGAAAAACGTGAGGGACGAGTGATCTGCAAATATAACTAAGAGGGAGCAATCGAAAAAATGCGAGAATCGCTATGGTAGTCATTTTTTTCACCACATGAGAGATATCATTGACGAGACGATGAAATTTTATGAAAATAATTTCACGATATGATCCTCTTGAAAGCGTAGAGGGATGAATTTTAACTTTTTGATGCATCATTGATTGATATAACAATTTTAATAAATTTTCATTTTTTATGTGGAACAAACTTTTTTTTCAGTCTCAAATCTACACATTAATTAGTACGATATTTACACACGCATAAAAAAGTTATTAAATATCTGATCAAAGGTCGCGTATTAAAGGTTTGTTTCCCCCTATATCACATGGCTATAATTAATATAATTGCAAATAACACTAATACCAATGATGATAAATAAGAATAAGAATTCCACCACGACGAATTTTCGTTATTAATTTTAAATCCCTTGACAGTCTCCGGTAAATAAAAGCAAGGGCTCGTGCCCTACCGGAACTTCGAGACTTTATTCCCCATTCTCTCTCTCTCTCTCTCTCTCTCTCTCTCTCTCTCTCTCTCTTTTTCCCTCTCACTTATTCTTCTTTGCCCCTTTTCTCTCGCCTGGCGGAATATGAGATGAAGAAAAAGCTTTCCCTAAATTTTATTTAAAATCTTGTTCCATCCCCACACCTCTACCCCGGCCGATCTGGTCCCTCACGAGAAACGAGATAAGATCTCAGAGCCCTGACGTGACGTGTCGGTAGAAATTCGAATAGAAACAAAAAAAAAATTTTTTTTTGCCTCTCGTATATCCTCTGTTACTCTCCTTTCTCTGTCCCGGTGAAACATTTGTTTTTATATGATAATCCTGGCGGTAGCGCCTCCGCAATATTATTACGTTTTCTCGTATCATGTCTCACTCCCCCGCGCCTTTTTTTCTCATTCGCGTTCCTTTCTTTTCTTTTCCTACAAACAGTAAATCCCTGAACTTCGTGCACACCGCAAGATGTATATAAGTGTGTGTGTGTTTACACCCCCGCGGTTATCCTTGTTAAGGGCTGTTGTGGATTCGCGGTCGGTGATTGTGCATGTCTTGTGCCAGGATTTCGAGTGTATACGTATTACGAGGAAAAAATAAATAAAAAGAAAGGAAGGGGGAAAAAACAGAACGCAACACGAGGAGAGACAAGAAACGGAGGTTTGTGGATAGGCGAAAAAATTGGCCGACGAAATCGCACCTCGTAATCATGCCGCTCTACGCTACGGGGATAGGTGGAAAGAGCTGAAAATCGTGCACCCTCTACAACCCCAATATTTCCGGTTGCAGCACCCTCCAGCCTTCCCTCTTATACCCTTCATTGTTTCAGTCTCTCGACACCCTTTTAGCATTTTTTTCACTCTTTTTCTTTACCCCAGCGATACTTTTTTTTTACTATTTTACCGGAAAACCACGAACTGCTTTTTCCTCTAATTCTCAGTTCTTTCGTGCTGAGGGTATGCACGAAACTTTAATGTAAGATTGAATTATGGTTGAAGTCGTCGGGAATTTATCGATCCTACAGTATTGGACGAGTTTTGATTTTATTTTTTTCTTTTGCTCCCATTGAAATCTAATTTAAAACGATGCATTTCACGGACTACAAAAATGGTAAGTGATCCGTAATAATCATTAATAAAAATAAAATGTAACCGCTTATTAACTATGCGATATAAATATAATCGATTATAAAAGATGTTTGTAAAAAAGTGGTGTTTCTTTAATCTTAACTTATGCTTGAAACAGGATTCTTTATCGTAAAAAAACAAAAACAACGATGATGCTGGATTGGCCGGTAAAAACGATGCATCTGTAGAACTTTTGAGACACGTCACAAGAGGCGCTCCATACCGGGGCTTATACGTGCATGACGAATATCCAGCTACCCTGCTTCAACACTCGCTCTCCCTCCTCGTGTCTCTTTTTTTCCTCACGTTCTTTTTATATTGTCGGATTATATACAGTATACACGCACATTGCGTTTCACGCTTTATCACTCTTGCGAGGTTATTGTCTTTTGCGTTGTTAATAAAAACGCGTCGCTTGCGCTGTCTCGTTTATATTACGCGCGTGTTTTCATCCATGTTATAAACGCCTTACGGATAAACCTATTCTTGGATCTATATTCCACTCTCTCGTCTTCACAGTTTTTCTAAATACTTGCATGCATAAATACACAAGCTAATATCGAAGTGGCGAACCTGATAAAGCGTTAAGCTTCGTTGTTGATCATTTATAAAGGCCTCGTACCGAGCAATTATTAAACAAATGTGTAATCGGAAATGTCATCACTTAAGGTTACAGGATAAATTAAATTATGCAGTTTAAAGCATGAGAAATTCTCACTCAAACACTTTTTCGGATATTGCAAGTGTATATGAGGTATTCCACGCCATTTCGAGCGGCCGCGGCCTCGACCATTTTTTATTTCCCTGATTTTTTTTTATAAAATAGTACCCCATAGAAGGAATATTCACACTAATTTTTAGATTTTTATCTCACGTCTTTCAAGAGTTACAATTTTTCAAAAAATCCAAATTTTAGAAAGTTCGAAAAAGTTTTAACGCTGATATCTCTTAAACTAATCGACATATCAACAAATGTTAATATATCGATTTTTTTTTATTTCGGTTCTTGCTTTCATGAAAAGAAGGAAAAAAAAATATCAATCCTCGTCGTCAACGTTTTTTCTGCATGTGAAGTAAAAACTATTTTTATAAGACAATTGCCATTTTCAATTTTTTTCAAAAAAATGTCTAATGTAGTATGACCAATTATGCGATTTTTATCGCTGGTCCGATCGTGGGCACATTTTTCCTTCTATTTTTTGTTGAATAAACTAAGTTTGTTTTTATAGAAATTTGAAGTTTTTTGTATGAATCATATTTTAATCAAAGATATAACCAATTGCACGATTTTTAAGCCTAGTTTAAGCCTAGTTTAAGATTTTGAGTCAAATACAATAAGTTAAAGATTTTTTTTCCATTACATTCCTAGAAGAAATAATAGAAATTCAAAATTTTTTATTTATTTCATTCATAAATTCTAACATAATTCATAATTTCTATTATTTTTTCTAGGAAAGTAATAGAAAAAAAATTCTTTAATTTATTGGATCTGACTAAAAATTGTAAAATGAGTACTTTAATTACTAATTGTACATGTGTACTATAATTAATACTTACCAGTGTTACTAGTGATAAAAAAAAAATTAACAAACAAAATTTCGACGAAAATTGGAAACACCCATTTGATCACAATCAAACTAGACTTAACGGACAACACCACTGTGACGGCTTCAAAAAATCGATTTTTTGAAAACCATTTTAAAAAATCTAAAATACTTTTAAAATTGAAATGCCGTTGGACCCAGGTCGAAAAAATAATTATTTTCGTAGATATTAAATATTTTGTGGAGCGGTGCAGCGGTCCGCGACGCTCGGGGTCCCAACTTTGAACGCGTTTTTCTCAAAACCACTTTTTTGAGTGCGGCACGCAGCAGAACTCGAGCAATTTTTATCCGATCGACTTCAAATTTTTACTGTATCAATAAAAGTAGATTATCTAGAGAAGTACGTAAGATTTTTTCGATATCTCAATAATTATAAAAGTTATAGCCTATTTTCGACGAGAAATTTTGCTCAAAAATCATTCTTTAATTTCAAAGGCGTGCCTATTTTTAAAAAATCAATATTTTTCTAAATCCCTATGTACTTCTCTTCAAAATATCATATTATTAACGAAAACACTCGGTATTTTTTTTCAGATCGACGTTGAAGAGAGTTCTGCTGCGTGCCGCGAACCACTGCGGAGATGACGCGAGAGCTTCCCCAGCGCCACCATGCGGCGTGAAAAATGTGAAAAAATGTTTTTTGATACATTAATAAACAAGGAACAAAACCCAAAAAAAATTTTTCGAATATCTCTTTTTTTTCCTACAAAAAAAATTCTTGAAAAATGTAAAAAAAATAGGGGGTCACAGTGGTGTTGTTCGTTAAAAACTATGCAGTTGGTTATATCTTTCATTCAAATATGATTCATACAAAAAACTTTAAATTTTTATAAAAAAAATGTACTTTATTCAACAAAAATTAGAAGGAAAAATGAGCCCACGATCGGACCAGCGTTAAAAATCGGACCAGCGTAAAAAATATAATTGGTCATAGTATTTTAGAAATTTTTTTGAAAAAAATTAAAGATGGCAATCGTTTTTTAAAAAAAATAGTTTTTACTTCTAATGCAGAAAAAATGTTAACAACGGTAATTGATAATTTTTTTCCTTTTTTTTCATAAAAGTATCAACCAAAATGAAAAAAATTGGTATATTGACATTTGTTGATATGTCGATTAGTTTAAAAGATTAGAACGTTTCCGAACTTTCTAAAATCTGGATATTTTGAAAAATTGTAACTCTTAAAAGACGTGAGATAAAAATCTAAAAATTGGTGTGGATATTTCGTCCATGGGGTACTATTTTATTGGATTGGCAACTAAGTCTTGACTCACTTTTTCTTAAATCTCCCTTTTTTTATTCTAGAACATTCTAGAAAGATTCCATAACTGACAACTGCTAGAATGTTCTAGAAGCTTTCGCACGGTGGGTATAAAAGCCCGGCTGCGGACGTCTGCGGGAGTCTAATTCTCGACATGGACGAGCGCGCTATTCGAGGTGTAATATATTACGAGTCTCGGCGTGGAAGCAGTACGAGGCAGGCAACCACCAATATCAACGTTGCTCTCGGAGAGGCCACCGTAACACAATCGACAGTGAGCCGCTGGTTCCGTCGCTTTGCTTCCGAAGATACGAGCCTGGAAGATCGAGAGAGCTCCGGTCGACCTATTGAATTGGAAGACGACGCCATATCAAAAGAGCTGAAGAAGCACCCAAATGCTACCATTTGAGAATTGACGCAGGCACTCGGCTATAGTCATACAGCGATCGAGAACCGGCTGCATACACTCGGCTATCAGCAAGTGCTGGCGAGATGGACACCTCATCAGTTGAGCGATGCCAATCGGGCTGCCCGAGTGTCCATCTGCCAGTCGTTGCTTCTGCAGCCGAAACCCAAGGAATTTCTTGACAGTTTAGTGACTGGAGACGAGAGTTACATCCTCTACGAAAACAATGAACGGAAGGCCTATTGGCTGCCGCGCGAAATAGAACCGCCAGCTCAGCCCAAACCAGAGACCCACGGACGAAAGGTTTTGCTGTGTTGCTGGTGGGATGCACGCGGAATGATATATTACGAACTACTCCCTGGAGAACAGACGGTGACAGGCAATGTATATGTCGAGCAGCTTCGCAAATTGGCTGCTGCAATGCAAGCAAAGAGGAGAAGAGTGACAAAGGTGCACTTATTGCACGACAATGTTCGACCTCACGTTGCTTCAATCACCCGCCAGCTACTGGAAGAGTTTGGTTGGACCACGGTTCCACACCCGCCGTATTCCCCGGACATGGCACCTTCGGGTTATCACCTGTTCCGAGGCCTTAGAACTTTTCTGCGTGATCAACGCTTCAGAGACTTCGACCATGTCGAAAACGTAATCTCGGAATTTTTCGAGCAGCAACCCGCTCAGTTTAGAGAGCGCGGCATTCAGTCCTTGCCCATTAGATGGACACAAGTCATAGACACGGCTGGTGATTATATTGTAGATTGACATGTTTAAATAAAGAACAAAATTATAAATATATCTGTGTATCTGAAGTGAGTCAGAACTTAGTTGTCAACCCAATATAAAAAAAAAATCAGGAGAATAAAAAATGGTCGAAGCCACAGCCGCTTGAAATGACGTGGAATGTCTCATATATTTTCAATAGATTTTGTTTTCATGTATAAAAAAAGTAGATATTTTAACTTCGTTATTTACGATTTTCTATCAAATTCCACATTTTTTCCGAATTAAAGACAATTTAATGACAAAAACCTTTTGTGACAAAACTATCTTATTTTTCGTGCTACATCGTTATTCATATTTGTGTAGGAGAGTGACAAAGAAAGAGAGACACACACATACACGAAAAATTCATCCCTCTTCCGACACCTTGGCAAGCGAAAACCGGTGAGAAAAGAGGAACACTGAACCGCAATCATTTCAATTCCCGAAGAATTTTCAAAGACCCCGCCCATCAAATATTAAGCGGTCCGCCCGGCGATTTAGAGTGATTGCGGTCGTGAGGGGAGAGAGACGGGAGTTTTTGGTCCACCGGGGCTCGCTGTGAGGCCAATACACTCGTCGTCATTCAGTTGCATGCAAAAGATGAAGGACACAGGTAGACAGGTGTGTGTGTGTGTGTGTGTGTATGTGTGTGTGTGTGTGTGTGTGTGTGTGTGTGCGTGTGTCAGATTTGGCTTTACGTGTGTTCATAAACCACAGAAGACAAGCAGCCAGACATGGTCTAAAAATATATTGAAATGGCTCTATTGAATCAATCAATTGAGGTACGCAAATAATTTTTTAGATAAAAAAATGCGTTGAAAGCATTTCAATGTATTTTTAACTTTCTTCAAGATTTTTTTAACTTTAAAACATCGCATGGTAAATCCGATCTCTCCACACATATATCAGATCTTGCGAATCGCGTTGGAGTGTTAAAATTCGTTTTCGACAGTTTGGTTTCGAAATTACTTCTTAGAACAAACGTATATGAATAAGAATTATTCTGAAAATACTTGCAGTTAAAAATCATTTCACTTTGTGCAAAAGATCTCATATTTATATATTTTCTCTCTGTATACGACCGAAGTGATAGGGAAGACGAAGGATTTGAGGTAGAGGTTATGTGCTTGCTGAGAAATTATTGCATATAGTTTGAATATTAAAGCGTGCCGGAGTGCTTCTCGGCGTGTCTTGATGCTGGTGGTTGTTGTGAGCGTTAAGGAATTGCAGTACTGTATAGCATAGAGTGATAGAGACGAAAACGATGAGAGAAGCGCGATGAAGGTATATATATGCGAAGGAGATGAGAAACAAGCGTAGTATAACAGAGTGTGTGTGTGTGTGTGTGTGTGTGTGTGAGAGAGAGAGAGAGAGAGAGAGAGAGAGAGAGAGAGAGAGAGAGAGAAAGAGAGAGAGAGAGAGATGAAGAGATGAGGAGAGAAGACAGGTAACGCCGCGCACCGAGGAGACGCGAGAGCTCGCGTTGGCCGCCGGGGAAATTACGGCTCCTTCCTTACGTTGCCAGAAGAGCGGAGAGATATGTGCATAAACTCTGCATTACAAGGCAACGGTTCTCATTCGATCAAACTCACTGCTGTCTTCCCCTTTCGAGTTAAATTCTAATCCTACTTTGTAAGAAAATCTGTCTGTTTCTTTTGTCAAACTCCTAAATATAAACATTCCCCAAAGATGACGGAACGAGAGCTACAAGGAGAAACAAAAAAGACAAGTGAATTGACTCCTCTACAGAACTTCAATTTATTCTGAATTTTCGCAACCCTCGGAATTTACTCTCAGCCACTTCAAGCGCATGGCACAATACATAACTTGCCGAGGATCTAGGTGACCGCTGAAAATTTCAGACTAACTTTAAAAAGAGATAATTTTGGTAGAATCGTCCCACGGATGCTGTGAGACTCTTCTCTTCCCCCGTTTACTTTCTTCCTTCTTTTTTGCTGTTTCACTCGCACGTTTCTCTTCCAGAGAGCCACTGCTCGTATAGAATGCATGACTCCCGAAGACACCACCAGAGCAGAAGCGAACGATGCCAACAGGCGAAGAAAGAGAGAGAGAGAGAGAGAAAGAGAGAGAGAGAGAGAGAGAGAGAGAGAAAGTAAGGGAGATAGAGACATAGAGCGAGAGAGAAGCCCCGAGGTCCCCTCGGGTAGCGTATAAGTACCTACCTCAGACGACTTTGCCTCCCAATCCCCCTCCAACTATTCTCATCCTTCTGGCATCTCTGTACCCCTTGCATACGTCTCAGGACCTTGGTGGCTGTATACATCGACGAGAGATAGTATTCCTGTATGCATGTCTTCTTCACCGCTCCTCCCGCTTACCCTCATCTAAATCTTCGTTGTTTATTGCAAATGGATTCTGCATCATGATGCCCCGGTGGCTTCGAAGAGACAGAGAAAGAGCAAAGAGAGTGTATGTGTGTGTGAGAGAGAGAGAGAGAGGATCTATTCAAATACGTGTTTCCTTGCGAGCATCAGCCCATATAACCAGCACTGTTCCGCACCTTCTCGTCATCCAGAGTTTTCCCAATCCCCAACCTCACTCACCAATATACCTAACCCTCCAGTCCTCATACTCCGCAAGCTTTCTACTTGCAAAATCCTCCATCCATGTGGCACCCACCCTGCAGTACCTCGCGTTGGTCATGTATAGATACACCGCATACGGGACCTATTCAGATCTAGTCTTCAACCAGGGTTGTTATTGCCTCGCAACGTGATTGCTCTCCCTCGAAATCTTTCGAATAATTTATTTTTCGTGATAGCACACATACCCTATCCAACGGTTTTCACGCGGAAATGCTTCGTCAGGCGTAATCGAGGAACATTCGCGGAATTTTCAGTCTGCTTTCCCGAAGCCATGTACAAACAACTATATACGGCGTTAAACTCTCCGTTCCACGAAACGCATGTACACGTCGGTATAGATATATATACTTGTAGAGATTTTCAGTACACTGAGGCACGATAGATAACACTATGGAGATACCATTAATACGAGAGAGAACACATTTTCTTGATAATCGTTCGGGGATCAGTTGATTCGCTTGGGAGGTCAGAAAAATTGACTGGAGCCTGATACGCAAATGCGATTAGCGTGTATATGTTACATAGAATTTGTGGACCAGATTTCTCGATGTTTTTACTCTTTTTTCTCTCTTTTCGACTAACTCCCTAGACGGTTCTTTTAGTATGAATTTTTCCTCGTTTGGAGTCGAATGAGATTTAATACAACTTGTTACGTTCCTTTATTCATAAATCTTTGTTTTATTCGTTGCAATCAATGTGACGGTGATTGTAATTTATAGCATCAATCATTTGATTCCAAACTTTTATAATTTGTATTCAGTCATTTCTTTTTGGGATCGTTTTTTTTTCTTACCTTGATAATTTTGCCAGAATGCTGATGCCTGACCACCAATGAGATCGAGACCGTATCCCCAACCGGGCTTTATAGCGTCGGGTGGCGACGGTTGTTGTGGTGTACGTGGCACTTGTGACTCACGATATTGTTGTGCCTGTTGTTGTTGGTGAGACGATTGCTGCGACGATTGTTGCTGCGATGATTGTTGTTGCGACGATTGTTGCTGTTGCTGTTGTTGTTGTTGTTGTTGTTGTTGTTGTTGTTGTTGTTGTTGTTGGGACTGTTGTGGCTGGGGCTGTTGGGATTGCGAGTGAACCGGACTTTCATCCGTCGCTTCCGTGCTCGTGCGCGCTTCCGCCTTAACGTTCTCTGCGAACACAAACCCAATCAACAGGAACGCATTAAGGAAGGCCTGTTTTTAAAAAATGGCGAAGATTTGTGCCGTGATTAACATAGAAGAGAATTTCAAGTTTCACTGAATATAATTTTGTATTGAAATTTTATTGATTTATTAATTAATGGAGATCTTTGTCATAAAATCTACATAAAAACATTCCAAGATGATTTCTGTCTCGATTAAGGAAAATATTCGAAGCTCATCGAAAGAGAATTAGTACTGAGAAATGTTTAGCCCTGTATTTCGGCGCTTCGTTGGGATAGAGAGTAGATTTTCCATCCAGGGCAAATTCGTCCACACCCCTTGAGAAACAGCGAGGCTCGTTCCGTTTGATTTGAAATTAATATCACGATTCCTCTGGGCCTGACAGGGTTAATCAGCAGCGAAAATGGCAAGGAGATCGAGTTCAGAGTGAAATAACGACAGAGAGAGAAGTCAGGAGAGTGAAAGGAAAGACGGGGAAGAGAGAGGCAAAATGTTATATCGGAATAAGAGATTTCACTTAAAGGGTTTCGTGTTTGAGTTTTGGTCGTGACAGGAACGGCAGAAGGGTGGGGATAAATCAACCCCGTTATTCAGTCGCGAAGGGTGAGGATTTATAGAGGGGAAGATAGAGAGCAAGAACCTAGCGAGAATCTTGCAAGCTGAGAGGAAATCTTCAAGGTGGAATCATTATGAAGGTGGTGATGACGAAGTAACAGTAAACGGACGAAGAGTGAGGGCGAAGAAGTGGGAGAAGTTATGGTGGAGATCGACGAAAAGTGGGAGTTTAAAGTTAAGGGGGAATAGAGTGAACTGTGCAGGGGAAACGGCGGGGGAAGGACCGGATAAGTAAGGAATCATATTCTGCCGGGTGTCAGGGTGTTTGCTCTGCCTCAGCGAATTAATTAATTTATTCCGAGATCACGCCGAGTAGCCCCGGGCCATCTTTGCGTCGAAGTTCGAGAGCCTCAACGTTTCGTACGAAACGAGAGAGATCGTAGACACTTTTGGACTTACATGCTTACACGTTACGCGTTAAAGAACAGGCTGCTCTACAAAACCGAGCAACTCGATATCTCTCTTTTGGGGATCCGGATGTTTTCTATAGTATCGAATAATTTTTATAAAATAAAGATAATTGAAAAAATTGAATAATTTTAAGAAGGTTTACTGACAAAGTTCGAACTTTCATTTGATAATTATGCGATAAGTAATTGAAACGTGCGCCTTGATCCACATCGTCGGATTCTATAATACGATCATTTAACTTTTAAATATTTGACTATAAAATAATTGAAATGATAGTTTCCATCCTCCAGATTGAATGTTTGAGGTTTCTGTTATCTAAAATATTTACAAATAATAATGCTGTCGAATAATTAATTTCGAATTTCAAAGCTCCAGTCAAATCGTTTCAAATATAAATTCAATCTTACCAGCGATTGCTCGGACCTGCTCGGACGAAGCACCCGTTGCCTTTAACGCATCTTCTAACTGAGCTCGCCTTTTCGTCTCGAGATCCAGTTGTTCCTGAAGACGTTTCCGCGCTCTACGCTCCTTCTTCAAACGTTTCTGGTATAATACTGAAAAAAAGAATTAAATGGAAAATCAATAAATCTGGTTGAAAACTTAATTGGTATAAAGCTACGAAAGAATCAAACGAATTCCATCACGAATAAAAACATAGTTTGATGCTTGTCCTGAAATGCACCAAATGGTAGGAACGTTTCCAGTCACTTCAAAACTTTTTACAACGTTCGAGTACTCGAAAATTTGACAACGAACAATTAATTTACTTAAGGATTCCTAACGACTCGTAATATGTTGAAAAATAAACAATGCAAATAAAAGACGACACGATATCTTTGAGCCGTGACACCTTTTCCCCAGGTGGTTTAAGCCCCCCGTAGATGCGGGGTTGGGAGTCCGTCGAAATTATCATCACGTATCATTCTACCGCGGGGGGTTTCGCGCCCAGTTTCCCTTCCTCTCTTTTTCTCTCAGCAAAGAGGCAAATTGAAGGGAGAAAACGTCCCTGGGGCTTTGCTGGACGCTTCACCTTCAGCGAAAGGTCCGCAAGCGGCCGAGATATCCTTCGAGAGATCTGTCATCGTGGCGGGGGTTCCAGCATCCCGCAAAGATGTGTGGCAAGAGCTACCGTTCAGTCTCTCTCTTCCGCGAGCGCTTTTATGTTGAACTCGACCACTCAAGCTGACCGCACATCTCACTTGCCTCTGACATTATCCAACTTGCTTTCTCTCTCACTCCCTCATTTTCATTGTGTTCATTTTTTATCACGAATTAGATCTGTTTTGAATGCAATTACTGCCGAATCAATCAAATGGGGAATTGATTTATCCAAAAAATGTACCCTGCTATTTATCGAAACCAATTTTTTTAGTTATAAATTGGTAAAAACCAATTTGCTTAGAACAAAAATGTAGCTTTAACAGAACGTAAAAGAATATTTGATTCTGATTTTGTTTTACGCTTAAATTTAAAAAAAATATATTTTTATTTCTGTTCGAAAAGCCTTGTTAGAATAACGAGTCTACCACACGGCTTACTTCCCTTCCCGATTGCTAGATAATGCATTCTACGATTCTCACGTAAATTTGTCGAGAAGTCAGTAAATAGCTAAGCGTTGGTAGAACGTTTCGGTAGGTCGTGATTCGAAGTTGAATATAAGATTGCAATAACATCGAGCACTCGATACTGGACATCGTAAAATGTTCTCTCTTGTTTCTCAACCATAAGAAGGTCTATAGAAATCTTCAAAATATATAGACATTGCTTTTGTGTATTGAAACAGCGAAATGTATAAACTCTTTGATGCATAACGATCTCCAAGTGAACGTCGTTTCCTCTTTCTGGACTTTTTACCACTGTAATTCTAGCTCGTTTTCAGCTATCTCTTAGTTACCAACAGGATCGTAAAGTTGATCTGTACACAGCAGGAAAATTGAGATTGGAGGCTCAGAATGTATTCTACGCTTTGTAACTCCGAATTGCTTTTATATGGAATATTCCATGTTTAGTTTACAAGACATCTTGTTATGTTTGATTGATGGTTGAAAACAAGCTACAATTTGTTAATTTCAATTTTTAGTGGGTACAGTTAATATGAAATGTAAGAATAAGATTCACACTAGAATTTTTTTTCCAATGTCAATTGAGGTAGGGAAATTGGGTTTTAAGGCTAATGAATAGGGTTTACCACTATAAGGATTATAGACCTTATTTCCATTTGTTTCCTAATATAGTCGATATAATATCGTCTGTATATTCGTCTCTTAACAACAATGAGGAAGCTGCAGCAAGCAGCAATAGCAGATCATTGCACAGCATCCGGAATCAAGCAACAATGCACAAGATACGCTATGGTTGAAACACAAGACACACACAGAGCTATTCGATAGGACGTATTGTCCGATCGTTTCACCGCTAAGTCTCGCTTCGATCTCCATGATTCATACCATGATGAGGGAAGCATGAGAGAGAGAGAGAGAGAGAGAGAGAGAGAGAAGAATGGACTTGCTCGATTGTTCTATCGAATCTCGATTAAACGAGCCACCTTGGCCTTGGTTCATGGAAGATAATTCGGCGAGGATACCATTGCCATTACGTATTCAAAATAATTATCGGGAGACACAAACATACATTTACTATTTTGTAAATTATTTTTTTCTGAACTAATGCCTTATGTGAGAATCAATACTAACCCAATACTGTTTACTTCTAGAAATTGTCTATAAAACATTTGAATAAATATACAAAACACGCATGTAAATATATGTACAGGTTCTTGACTATAGAAGGCGTTGCATAAAATAAATTCACCGATCTCGATCTCTTGGGTTTCTGAGTTGCAACACGAACTTTATTATAATGCACCAACCCATGTGAGGATGGTCGAGAAACCTCTCTTGATTCTTTTTACGTAGATCGTGCTTTTGATTGGCCGGTGGCCGTGGATATATGTGAGCATGACTTCAGACCGCGGCACCTTTGATGTCTGGTCGAATCTTTTGATTTTTTTTCTTTCTTAATTCACTGTTTAATTAATTTTCCGTCATTGTCAATAAATGCAGCGTGTCCGACTATTGTGTACTTCACATACGTAATTCCGACGAAAAAAATTATAAAAGTGCAGAGACATGTAGACACTCGTCAGTGCGATCTTGCACCGGAAAAATGTAATTTGGTCAAGAAGTGTTAAACACGTGACTAAAAAATAGTTTTTTGGCCTCATCGATGAAAACATGGTTTTAAAAAATGTTTATTTGTCCTGTCTATCAGGATGTAAAAGTACATCAATGAATAGAGCTCTGAAAAATATTAAGGACTCAATATTTTTTTTCCATTAGCGCTAATGTTAGCTATGATTAACTAAATTGACTGGAACTTCCTAACTACTTGAGGTGCGAATTCTAGCATGTGCTTATTCTCTGTGGAATCAATTGCAGCATAATTCCAACTCAAAGTGCGTTTTTTTATAAGTCTCTGAGATATTCCCACTCTCTAAATTGGGGACCGGATTAAAGGCAAAATAGTTGCAAATTCGTAATTTGCATCTATTTGCGTCCATTTATAATTTGCATATATTTACGAATCACAAAAATATGTCTATCAACTCTAATGTATATACATATTTATGTCCATGTATATATACATCTAATAGTATTCTTGAAGAAACGTGGACGACGACGATCAGAAGCGCAGTAGCGGCATTCATGTACGGTACGAGATTACCCGGCCTGACAGGAGACGGTAGCGAGGCGTAGGTGCCACGTCGCCGTGGGCGTCTTTGAATCTTACGAGAGAGAGAGAGAAAGAGAGAGAATTTCTCCACTCCCGAGACGTTACAGCTCGCTCGATCCCAGCCCATATACATGCGTGTATAAGTACATAATCGTAAGGGTTATGTATTGTATGTACTGAATATTGGTATATATATGTATGTTTATAAGTATACGTGTATGTTACTATATATGTCTATGTATACATAAATTCAACGAGTAGTGCGTATTGTTCTGGTACGTACAGTTTCATTTCATGCCCATCGGGCAATGCGCGTCAACGGAGAGATGATCGCGTGGACCGCGAGCAGAAGAAGAGAAAGAGAGATGGCGAATGAGAAGGATCGCTATATTTCTTTCAGTTCAATTGATACAGAGAATTTGTCTACCGATTGAATCGAAATATTTTCCATACCCTTTGAAGAAAAATTTGTACCAACAATCTTAATGCGGTAAGGACTTAAGATAAAAGAAAATGTGATTCCGAAAAGATCCGAACGATAATTAGTTATCGCCATATGTTGCGCAAATGAATACATGAAAACATATGATTTTGCAGAAAATTACTAATTTGCACATTTATAGAGAGTGTTCTTTTCTGAATTTTTGAAGAAATTATTTAAAAAAAAAAAAACAAACTGAAATGGGAAATACAAATTTCCTTAGGTATAAAATTGATAAAATGTAAATACTGTTATTTCCAGTGTAAGGTCGTGTAGAATGGTAAATAAAGGTAACGAGCCATCAAAATAAAAAAGGGTCATTAAACACAACAATTAGTTGCTATTTGTGTCAAAAATCAGAAGCTATAAAACTGTCGCACCGTTGCCGGCATCAAGTTTTAAAGTGCGCCAGGTGGTGGTGGTGCTGGACTAACCGAGAGCAGTTGTGCACCACTGTTACGTGATTGATTCCCGGCAGACAAGGCGCAGACAACCCCTTCACTCCCTTTGCCCCTCACCATGGTCTTCCCACTTCGCAGCAGTCCGTCTCTTCCTTTCTCCCTCATCCTCTTTACTCTTCACACATACACACGCATATATTGTTTCTCCTCCCGCGGTTGTTGCCTACGTCTGCTCCCTCTTTACTCTCTCTCTCTCTCTCTCTCTGTCTCCCGATCTCTCGGCTTCCAGAGGAGAATCCAAGACGATCTTTCAAGTTGTCCCGGGGCTGTCTCTTTCTCTCCCTCTTCGTTCCACCTTCTTCGTTCTTTGCTCGCACTCTCGTTCACCACAGTCACTTATTCTCGTGCGAGTTGGGCTATGCGAGGGTGAGGACGAGAAGCGAAGCAGAGAAAAGCCAAAGAGAATAAGAGATGAAGAGAAAAAAATTCGTGACTGAGGTAAAAGGGAGAGCAAAAAGAGGAAGACGAAGAATCGTGGAGGGGGAGGGAAAGAAAACAAAAATACATCGAAGTGCGCGATGGCCATAACCGAACAGGAATGATCGGGGAAAGGAGGAGGTTGGATCCGAGCGCAGAAGTAGAAGCCAGCAGCAACGGGCAGGAGCTCGGACATATACCAGCAGCAAATGCGGAGGTACGCAAGGGGGACCCCGCTTCGGAGAGCCTTCGGAGAGAGAGCATTATGATGCAAAGATGGCGCGGTTGCGGCACCCTAGAATTAGCCGGAGCACTCGCCATTGGTCGCGTCAGGCAAACCACTCCTTCGCTATAACAAGCGACTGCATACGATGCATACTAAGGATAAGCATGCGAGCCGACAAAGAATTGGCTGTCCTCACGCGCAACACGCGGACAACATGGATAGAGAATTCTTAGACATTTAGTAGAATCGTTCACTTATTTGTACATAAGTAAATATATGGGGGTACTAGAAATGAATGCGAATAATACACTGCGCGTTGTGATCACTTTCATGAGCATAGGATTGTCTTGAATGATCATTTAAATTTGAGGCCTAAACAAATAAGATTCGAAGTACCTAGCCAATAAATCATGAGCATCGAGACTTTTATACTGAGAAAAACCAAGAAAGACACAGATGGAATAGAGGCAGATGAACGTAAAGATATCAGAGAAAGCAGGAAAGTTGATCTCTGATGGAGGAATCTCGATAATAGTGGAATATTAATGCTCCGGTTTCTCATGGTGTATGCCAAATCGGTCAATATATTCTCGACCACAAGAAATCTCTCGGTCAATCTACGTTAACGTATATCTGTCTCTTTTTCTCTCGCCTTCTCATTCTATCTTCCTCCGCTTCACTCGACTATTCTTCACTCATACAAATATGATCAGCAACGACACCGGCATGATCATGACGTGTAATCGCATAGAAGCGTTGTATATAAAGAAAAAGAGAGAGAAAGAAAGTGAGAAAGCAAAAGAGTGAGGAACTTCGCTGCCCGCCTCCGTCTTACCTCTGAATCCCGTGAATGTAACTGGCCGATAAGTTCTTCCTCTGACGCGCGCGCAGGAAACAATATGTATACATATATGTACTCAAACGGTGGAAGTAGCAACCTATAGGTACAACCATCCCCACCTCAGAATTTTCATTCGACTCGTAATAGCGTGGCAGTGGTTGTCATCGGGGTGGTCGATGTTTCAACGAGTTCAGGGAATGAACCATATTCACAACAAGCCGACAGCAACAGCCTTGTCTGGTAAAGTTGACGGGTTTGACCGCAGCTGCTACCACAGCATTCCCAGTGAATGTTGTAGTAAGTCAGTTTCACTGTGCGGTCTTGGGTCATGTGTTCTTTTATAACCATAGCAGCTTTAGCACGGTAAAAGTCGATGACACGAGGCAGACAACCATCGAGAAGTAACGAAGGAAGTGAAGCATGTCCTAGCCAGAGAGGGAGGAATAAGGACGCCGATAAAAGAATTCGTGGTCGGTTATGAAATCAGAGATCCCGACTGATGAAGGGGTCGCCGGAGGACGTGGCAGATCGCAGATAGGCCAAGATTCAGAAGACAGAGAGTGGAAAAAAGACCGCGAAAGATCGACAATGACCAAAGAAGAGAGAAAGAGGGACAGAACAGTTGAAGAAGATAGAAATGGAAGAATCCGAAGAAACGATAGCAGCTTAGCAAGGACAGATCCATGGAGGTAAGAGGAAAGACGCCAGCAGGCAAGCGGGGGTGCTCCATTAGATAATGCAGTCAACGCAGGAGAGAAAGGACACGCGGCTAACTATGGAGTTGCAGAGAGCGAAAGGATGATGAAGCGAGAAAGATAGAACGGTCACTTCATCGGGCACGTCAGAATACATCAGCTACCGCTGTGCGATCGCTCAGAAAGGCCCTCCGTTCGCTGTTCTCTGTTCACTGTATTATACATCCATACTGCCTGCCAAGGACTCCCCACGTTGACTCGAGCCACCGTCCTCGTTCTCATTCGCCTTTTCTTCAACCCCTGTCGCACAACTACTATCGTCGCAGCTTTGCAAAGCGTGCGCTAACACACGCTCCAATTCTTTATTATCATTGTTCTTTGCGTTTTACCGCTGGAATGTTTCGATATTCAAACACAATTTATCCTCTCATTGCAAAGTTCTTCGTATACACGAAATACCAGGTCTCATCGAATATACGAAACCGAAGGACTCGACCTCTCAGAGCCAAAGGCAAACAATCAAAGTCCATCCGACCGACTCGATCCAAAACGTTGGTACACTACAAATCCAATCAACTCCGTAGAAACTAATATAGCAAGCAGCCAGAAATAGAAGTTCTCCCCGTCTTACGAGGCAAAAGCGCAAGTGAGTTAGGGGACTCTGGTGTTTAATACGAGTAGCCCTCAAACCAGATGAACCATTTTCCTTCTACCACTCTCGTTGGGACCTCTCGACCTCCTCCCTCGGCAAAACAGCAATATGATTTACATTTTGCCGCTATATTGACCATTTCCGGCACCTGCAGCAACCGCTAAATTGTGCTGCCTTGTTTTCTTGCCCCTTTACTTATTACGTTCTTATATACAGAACTTCGGCTTTTAAATATGATAAAAACATTTCGCTCTTTTCATCGGGCTAAATTAATAAGTATGATAGTTCTTTTTGGTTAGGAATATTTTACTTTTCAGCGCTAGTAATATCAACTACAAAAATATACAAAAAAATAGAAAACCTCGCTTGGAAAGTTAATAAGCTTCGTTCAGAATTGTGCAAGACATTCACGATGTGATTTCATAATTCATCAAGCATGATGTGAATGTCCAACCGTTGTAGGGCTTATTATCCAACTCTAATCACAGGCATTACGATTCATGACCTGATGCGAACTATCTCCTTGTGATTTCCTTGTGCCATTTAGCTAAACAACCCCAACAACAGCGGTAGCAAAATGAGAGACCACAAGTGAGATGAAGAAAACAGAGTGTGGATATACGACTTGGGGATTGATCGTCGTCCAGGGTTGAGGGTGGGTTCTTAGGCACCCACTAGAGAAGTCGTGATTGCCCGAGTGTGTTACACAGGTCCGACGGACAGAGGTAAAGGAATAGCAGCAGCATCTGTGCTCTACGGCCCGATATCCATACAAAGCTGTCTGCTGAATAATATTACACTTAACCCGTACCACTCGGATGATTATAGTTGTAGCCAACGTCGATAGTAGTTAGAGCGTGCATCCTGTGTGAATGCTAATATTACACACTACCCGATTCAACGTCTTGAGTATACGTAGGTACGTATGAACGTTGATATGAATTGTCTTCTTCCCCATTATTTATGGAAAGAAATATTCCAAAATTGAGTCGTCGCAGAAGAAAAGTTTTTCTTGTATTGACATTCCGATGATATTAATTCACCATCAGTTATTCGTTTTTTCCTCACGTGTTTGGTGGTCTGTGATCAATCTTAGAAATATATGTTATTACGTTAAAGAAAACATACCCTAAGTGATATTTTGACAAAAAACTTTCAGGTTCAAAATAGCAGCATACAAATTGACAAAGCTACGAAGTCCTGATGCAAAAACAATGCCACGTATGTGTCTCGGGAGAAATCCCGAGAATCTTGAATGACCAGAAAATGAGAAGAGTAGGAGAGATGTGAAAACCATACGAATACGATTTGTCAGTGGTACGGTGATAAAAAACGAGAGGGAAAACTCGTAACCGAGGGTAGCCTGATGTCCGACAACCCTCGGGGGCATCGCTTTCCGCAGCTTCGAATATCAATTTCGTACATAGCCCAGAGACAACTTTTCGCTCTTTTGCTTTCAGGCACACATAGTCGAAACGACACGCCAAGGATCTGGGTTTTCTTTTTCTCTCTTTTTCTTGCTCGTAGTTTTCACTCGTCTGTACCTCCTGTGGCGGCTCATATGGAAATGGAGATCGCTCTTTCGTCTCTCATGCACGTCGAAATTCAGTTTTCACTAGTGAAACCATCTCGAGAGGGTCAACCCAAGTTTTTTTTTCTCGATCATCATACTTATTTTTTTCCTTTCATCGCATACTCCCATACACGTGTTTTCGCTTTTACCAATTCTATATAGCTATATATATGACACCAATTTTTTTACCACTGGGGCATAAAGTTGAAAAGCTTGTCGATTTTACGCATTAGGATACGCGCTTATAGATGGGACCCCTGAGGGTCGAGTGGATTCAAAGAAATATTTTCCATACTTGTATATAAATATATGTACAGTGAGACATAAATTCGATGATGCCCGGACGAAACCATTGGGTTATCGATATTTTGAGCAATACATTTTCTCTCGTTGTTAAATAATCGTTGAACAAAGCTAGATTGGAAATTTGTTATTACAACTGTTTTTCTTATTTATATTCACGAAGACCTCTGATGAATCTCAACGACATATTGGGTATCGGTAAATCAAAGTTTGTTTTATACCATTTTCGAGGATTCTTTTTTTTCTTGAAACGTAAGGAAAACTTATAAACATTGATACTCGTAAAGGGCCGAGTGTTTGAAACCCAAAGCGTCAAAGTTTGTGACTCCTAAGCCAGAATTAATAAATCATCAACTTGGAGTATTAAATTTCTCTTATACATCGAACGTTTGTAATTGTTTTCGCAGCGTATATAAAAACGTAGTATGAAGTTGTGTCTCGCGTGTGGTCCAAGCAGCTGAAGAGTACTTTTGCGAGATCATCGGAGAGTAAGCCCATATACCGGACTTTCGAAGCTGCAGATTTGTGTCGGTTAAATTACTCCTCTTCTCCTTTTTGATGGGGTAAAGTAATATGAAAATATTTACCGGAGCGGTAACGGTGCGGGTGACTGTCTTGTCTTCATGGACACAAATTCACATAACGCACGTACACACTAACGGACACAAACAAATCTCAGGTCATTCGAGACACGGGTCTCTGGTTACCGTTTCTCTTTGGATGCTCTCTATTCCTACCCGCGTGTGTTCCTTTGATATTCTTCCCTCTCTCGCTCTGTTGGTCTCTCTTCGATGCATCTACCCCGAAGAGATCTTTTCGCGTCTTGGGACCCCGAAACGTAATAGCCGCAACGAGAGTAAATCGGGATTTGGTTTCGGTAAGAGATGAGAGTACAACCGAAGGCACTTGCGGTGGCCTTCGAAGTGTTTTACGCTACTGCTCAATTCACCTCGTGGTGCTCTGAAGACACTTCTCCAGATTAGAGATATCTTTATTTATTTTCTTCGTTTTATTAAAAAAAAAACTTATGATCCTTCGATCGACTGCGTGTGATATGTGTTTTGATTCAGAGAAATCAAGATCGAAAATAAAGAAAATCGGGGAAAAAATATTCAAAATGATTTCTATATTTATTGTGTGGAGATGGAGAAAAGCAAAAGGGAAAAAGTATTGAGGGAGTCGATATCTTTATGTGATCCTCGTCATTTTTCTTATCTGTTCGAGCTAGGACCCAAAAAAGGCTGCAGTAGTTTTTAAGAAACGCATACTTTCTATACTTATATATATGAATATATACATGTGTATTACACGTATATACTTTGGTGTTTTATTGGCCGAAAATCGACAGATATCAGGATTATATGCTCCGTGACTGAAGGGAAGGGCTCAAAATATCGGACCTGTGATGTGGAAAGCGCGGCGCGCGTTCGACATTGGGCAGAGGGGTTAGTTGCGATCGAAACAGCGAGGGTGAGTAGCGACAAAGAAGGGAGAAGATCTTGAATAACATAATGTTAAGTTCTATACAAAGACATATAGAGGTATGTATATTGTGACGTAAATTTTTTCAGCGAGTCATATTTGAGAGAAAATTGGTCGAACCTTCCCGACCCTCCCGCTCAATGCTCTGGCCACAATAAAATCTCTTAGGACCGATTCTGGGGAAAACAAAAATTATTGTTCCCGTTATTGATCATTTTCGGTTTATATTTTGTTTTCGAGTGATATCCTGAGACTGAGGCGAAAAGTTGTAAAATTTGGCGATCAGCTGTATTGGCATTTGAGCGAGGGGAGACAGAGAGAGAGAGAGAGAGAGAGAGAGAGAGAGAGAGAGAGAGAGAGAGAGAGAGAGAGAGAGAGAGAGAGAGAGAACTTCGGCCAATTAGTATCGTCGTCGGTGTATTTCGAGCAGGGCTCATACACTTGGCTATCTCCCTCTTCGATTCATCGCTGCCAATCTCTAGGTCCCGTCCAACAACTACCTTGGCCAATGGAATTATAAAGGCTAAGGATTCTCGTCATCGCGCGTCGTCGGTCACATTTTCGCTGTTACGATACTTCACCCGATATGTCTCGTCTCCTGAAAATAATTATTTTGTAACATCGACAATCTCAACAGGAATGGCTCGTCCATAGGAAAATGTTTAACATCAAGAACTAGGTGTCCGAGATTGCATATTCGTTATCATTTAATGTCGAAAATCTCGGCTCCGTTTCATGCTTATTTAAACTCCCATTCGCCAAAGCATGTACATCGTATTCGGGAGACAAGAATATTCGGTAATTAGAGTAGGGGGAGAGTTCGCTGCCTGCCTGAGACTCATCATCTTGATTGTCGTTAGATTTTCACGTGGCATTGAGCGCGACGGACGTCCGAGATTATCCTAAAAGTACGTAATTTTGCCTAACGCGATTCGTTCGGTCGATGAGTCGTCCTGATATCTTTTGGCGTTTTGGCGTTTCTGTGTTTTATAAATTTCTTCCCGCGAGCAAAATCGCGGTGAGAATCATAACGGACTCGGTTAATTTTATAATTGTGTGTGTAGGATCTCGGGCGTGTGAGTATGAGTGTGATCGCGTTCGAGTTTCTCTCTCAATGACCGTTTGCGCGCATTTAATACTTTCCGTACTTTTATCCCGCGAATAATTCTTTCGTAATTTTCTCCATTGTATCGACATTTTAAATTATAATATTTTCAGATCGGGTTTCATCCTGTAATTAATTTAATTATTAAATAAACTTAATTTGTTAAACTAAGAAATAATTTGATTTTCATCTTGTGCATTAATTTTCTTATAACGTGCCTAACTCCGTCCATTACTCCCTGCAGCTCAGCTGGTCATTGTTCTTTTTTTCTTTCCCGGTGGACTATTTCGACGGTTAGCGCCTAAATAAAATAAAATTGAACTTTTGTGACAATCGCGGCTATGAAAAATTATATCACAATATATTTAACAAAAACGTTCGATTTTCATTTTTTTTTTAATTACCGATCAATCGATCCACTCTCGAAATTTTTCTTGGAGATATTTCTCCCGAAAGTTCTTCCTCTTATTTTTCTTTTGCCTTCTATTTCTTACCATGTTCTCTCGCTGTTTTCTCCGCATCTTTAAAGATCCGTGCGGGCCATTAAAAAAATAACCTGGCATTAGATTGGCCAGTGCTGCGGCACGTCGGGGCTACATTTTATTTTATCTTAGTCCGGCGAGACCACGATTACTACGATAACCATCTATATAGTCGAATGAGCATTTTTTTCTCGGACTCAGCATCATCGTCTACTTTTTTCCGCTTTTTTTTCTTCATCTCCGTGCAATATATGTATATATACTTATTTCATAGCCAAACAGCGCAACACCCACCATTATCACCATCGATGCTCTTGGACCCCGAGAGGCGATTTATTTTATTTGGTGAACTATGTTTTTTCGCTTTCTTTTCGCTTTTCCATCGTTTTTTTTCATCTCTCTCGTTCTCCACCTCGTCGTTTCATATTATCTCTCAAAGCTGACCCACAATCGTGAACTCCTCTTGAGGGCATCCCCATATTGTCTACACTATATAAATACAGCCACGCAAGCTTTTGGGGGAGAGAATATTTTATAGAGAAAGAGAATACAATTTTCGTTATGACCAATAAACGTAACGGTCACAAAAACGCTACAAAATTGGTGTTTTACGCCCGAATATAACGTTTAAGAACCAGGAAAGCATTTTACAACCTTCTGTTGACCCTTCAACTTGCTTGGACACTCGGAGTCATTAAAATTACCCGCAATTTTGTTATATAAATATATTCGACGTAAAAATATATCAAAATGTCAAACTTCATTTAATTAATAAATTTCGATTTCATTACCAAATAAATACGACTGAAGAATAAAGATTTGGACATGAAAGTTACTCACGTGAAGAAAAAGGCAAGTATAAATAATCTATGCGTGAACTTTTTTCGCACGCCTACGAAATCTCATCTCACGATTGTTTATTTAACTGAAAGCTAGGATAGTTTTTTACGTCCCCTCCAACTTTTCCTTGTTATGCGTTCCATTACATAACACGTATGAGACTGAGTACACCCTCTCAGTTGTTCCCCAAAAACTACCAAGTAACCCCATTGTGTTTTTCTTGTGATCCAACCCCGAAATATTCTGAGAGCCATTTGAGAGAGAGAGAGAGAGAGAGAGAGTTTGCAAGATTCCCAGTGTTGATAACCCATGCGTCAATGATATTTCATAATATTTCATTTCTCTCAGCTTTTTTCGTAAATAAAAAAAACAACAACAAGAGTGACGATGGCGTGCTGTCTCGTTCTTTTCTCTGTCCTGCTCTTTTCTCTCTGTGGTGATCCCTGTTTTCTTTTGGATATCGAGGAAATCTATCACACGGCACCCAGGGGTGTGTTTTAGTTTATCACGTTTTTGTCGTTTAATACGCTCACACAAGAAACGATTTTTTCGTTCTTGACTATTTTCTCTCTCCCTGTGCGAAAATGGTAGGGATAAAAAACAGATTCTTGATGGCATCGATTTTTTTTCATTTCCACGTACTGACAAAGTCATTCTCAACGCAAAATAGGGGAAAAGAAAACGTCCAATACTGCAGAGTTCCATGGGTCAAGCGTTAATGTCTCTCCCTTTTAGCCCCTTTCCTAGTTTACCCCACGTGCATTCGGTGAACGAGGAGTAAAAAAAGACATGTACAGAATCACTTAGCGATCGGTCTGTCTTCAGCGTGTTTGGGTTACTAAACGAACACGTCGAACACGTGCGGTTTAGCAATGTAAAAAAATACCCGTTTATATTTAGATGTCGAGATTATTAATGAAAATTCGTCTATTATTTTATTCCCGAAAAGTGAATTCAAATGCTTTCGAAGACCAAAATTTTGTATGGGAGATAAATTTGTATTGTTGAAAAATCTTCAAGAATATTCATACTTACTATAACTCCAAGAAAGTTTAAATTTTATTACAATTGGACTCATATATCTCTGAGTACCAATAAAATAAAAAAAATAAAAATAAAAAAAAAACAAATCGGAAAAATTCGATAGAATGAAATGGAATTCCCTGATTCAAATATTAATTCTGCAATATTGTTTGGAGCAGTAAGGATTACGGGGTTACCTTGTCAAGCTCAGCTTAGCTTTCCCTTTATATCTCCGATATTTCGTATACTGAATTGGAGCCTGCGGCGTGTCAAAAACGCAGGGTTTATAACACCAAGACTGGTAAAGATTCAGTCTTAATCTTTATCGAGTACGCATGTTTATGTATCTACTCAACAGTAAGTCGGAATAAAAAAAAATAAAAAATTGATAAGCTTTAGTAGATAAGCGCGGTGACAAGAGAGGATGGGGGGTGACCGGGCGGCTCGGTGTGTTTGGGGGAAATTGAAATTATACTCTCGAGACGTGAATGAAATTGGGCTTGCAAGGAGACAGAGAAAGACAAAGAGATAATTCTTATTCTGATATTCCTCGGAGCAAGATCGTCGAACAGATTATAACTCACAAGGATAAAAGCAAAGGGGAATAAGAGCAGAATAAGCCTCGAATAAAAACAGTAAAAAAAATGGAGGTAGGAGAAAGCTGGAATGAAAAGCGATTCAGAGAATGGGGGAAAAAGAGTGTGTAAGCACACGAGAGAGTAAAACGAGGACTGTTAGGAATTAAATTCTTAAAGTTCCCTTCATGTATGCTGGAAAAGTCGCATTCCATGGGTCTTTGGGATCTCCACGACGCTCCTTCTTCCTCTCCCGTCGCTTTCCTCGACCCTGGGGAACCAATATTAATTCCCATAAATTTCCTTTCAACGAGTATACTGTATGGATACTTTAGTCCCGTGATACCTCTCCCCATCCCCACTCCCGTCCCTGTACTTCTTCCCCCGAGAGCTTGAGCGAGAAAACGCTTTCGCATACATATCTTGCGGGATTCAAGCAGAAACCATCGTTTGCCTTTTTAATCTTCTCGTGTATGCAAAGAAAACGTTTGTTCCTTACGTTATTTTTATCCACTTTTCACGGGTTTCAATGGATCCTACGTATAACGGGTGTTCAAATATTTGCCATTACGTTCATTCATTATTGAATCGAAAGACTGACATTCTTATAGAATGAGAATATGCTAAAATTCCATATGAAAAATTGCATAATTTATTTTAACAAACGATCAATCGTAGTTTCGAATAATCGTTTTCGAAGGAACTCTAACAAAATATTTAAAACAGAGTTTAAAATGAATTTAAACTTTCTGTTATGATTATTTCAGAAATGGAAGAACAACGGTTTTTCATATGAGTTTTATTGTAATACAGAGATGAGAGTATACTTCAAACGTCGTGGGTAGAAATGTTCATTCGGGGTGGATGCAGTCGAGTTTATTGTGCAATGCAAAAATATGTACGCATGTCTGCACGTACGAAGAACATGAATGATCCACGTGAATTCCCGATTCCTTTTCGCGGCTTTTCTAGTGTGCACCGAGCATTTATAACGCCCCGAGATTGCCGCATTAAAGATCCAGCAAAGAGAATTTGCCGACAGTTGCACCAACGCCATAGCACCGACCACACTCGTCCCACGTTTGCCACCCCTGTCTGTAATATATTCCGTAGGTCGAACACTCAAGAGCACCGTAATCCCAGCTTCCTGGTGCATGACACTGAATTCCGTTTTGAATTTCATATATGAAAGGATTTAAATTACTGGTTGCAGCAGACAAAGATTTCAATATCTCTTGGCACATATTTATCTTTAGTGTCACCAGTTTTACAATGATTGTACAAAACGTGAAAGAAGGGGATGAAGTAGAAAAGAAAAAGAGTTAGACTGCAATGGGTATACTTGAATAATAGTTATTTTCTTGATTGTGAATTGGATGATTTTGTCAACATGAATATCGAAAGATTGAGGAATATGAATAAATGATTGCTCCACATTCGAAATGCTGCGCAGATTATTTTTGTAAGTGCATATTGGTTTTCGGATTATTTTGATGATCACATACGTCTAAGGAGGGCCTACATAACTTACAAGTAATCAGCTATACAGTCATTTATGAATAATTACAATGTTAAAGGAATAGTAAAAAGGCAGCGGAAAGGAAGGAGATTGAATCTGACAAGAATGCATGAAGAAATACTGTATCAAATGTTAGGAATCATCGATGAATAAGCCCGGTGATAAAGTTCCACGGAGTCACACTCCTGATGATGAAAGGTTTCTTATAGTCCTTAATACAACGAAGCACATAAATGGCTTCGTCTTCTTCCCGTAACGATCTTTTCGCAAAATAATTATTATGTTGTACGAAACTCCTCACGACTCCTTTCTGCTTCGTTCATTTTGTTTTAGCCCGAGAATAAGGCTGGTCGATAAACAACAAATTTAGAAGTGAAACTTAGAAGAAGCTAAGCCACGCAGCCATACTTTGATACCATATGTATGACGAAATGTACCAATTAGTAAGTCACATTTTTCCATAAACTCTCCCCGCACATTCATTGGCGATTGCACTTTTGTTGCGAGAGCGAAGTGATGGAGTGGTCTTTTTTCGGGAATACAAAGCTTATAGGCCATAGTTTCAGCAGAGTATCATGCGAGAGTGCTTCTTTTCGAACTAGAGAGAGAGAGAGAGAGGGAGAGAGAGAGAGAGAGAGAGAGAGAGAGAGAGAGAGAGAGAGAGAGGGAGAGAGAAAAAGTGTAGATATAGATAAAGGAAAGGGTAGAGCATGGAGTTCTCTCACCCCGCGAAAGTTTATTCGGGAACGAACGAAAAGCTTTTCCGCTGTCTAGATGTTGGTGGGAGAAAGCAGTGAGCACGAGCTTTCCACTGCAACGCTCGATTTTGCCAATAATTGTGAAGCGAGAAAGGGAATTCGGTGGGCCGTATTCCGGAAGAGAGGAAAAGAGAAAGAGAGAAAAAGTGGCGGAGAGAGAGAAAGCAAAACCAGTAGATGGAGTAGGGAATGGCGGCAGATAGAGGCTCTTGATATCTCCGTAGCAGAACGCGCCCGGGTAATTGTGTCAAAGCGAGTTTCCAAATTTCAATCACGAACCGTCGAGGCGTTCTGCTCTGGCGTCAGTTCTCTTCTATCTCCTGTACCCCCTTGACACCGCACCTATAGCCCTCCACCCCCTTCTTCGTCCCTTTAAGCCCGTTGCAAAACCATCGAGGCATTATGTATTTGCTCTTCAAGGTAGAGTAACAACCGGCTCGTGGGTGTGCCGCTTCACCCTCGAACAGGCTTTTCCTCTTCCCGACACAGTCTTTGAATCTCTTCTCATTCTCTTTCACTTCATTCTCACTCCAGTACTCACCGAATTCTCAATTCTATTTCGTTCTCGAACTCTCGTGCCACCCTTTTCATCATCATGAGCCACAATTATTAATATTTGCCGACAATTACCGGGGAATGGCATGCTCTATGCTCATCGTTACCCCTTTAATTCCGTGCTTCCAAGACCGAGACACGTACCTGAGAAATTAATAAGATTTTTCGCAATAAAAGGTACAATAAATGATTATAACCTCACGTATTCGAAAAATTTGAACACCAATTGACAACATGGAGAAGCCAGTTGAAAATCAAGACTCGAGAATAGTGATCAGAGGCAGACGGTAATGAACGAAACTTCCGGACTATCTGGGATGTTGTTACAGTGATCCATCATCTTCTCGTGGTCACGCTTCTCCCTTGCGACTGACGTCTCGTTACCAACCCAGTAATTACAATCTCTGTGCTCTGTGGACTCGCCCAACCACCAGCTGAGCATCTCAGATATTGCATACAACATTCAAAAAGTCAAAGATCGTATATTAAGGACATTTTACCGGGAGAAAGAATTCCCAAGCTGTCGACGAATTATAACATTATCCTGACCAAGTACCATGACCATGAAACTCTTCGTTACTTGGATACTTAATAAATAAGCTACATTCTTACCACGAGCTCATTAATCATATTGATTCAACATAGTGGTTACGAATGTCATCATTGAAGTATGCGCTGGCACTGAGAAATTCATTGGTTAAGTATTCGTGATCGTTATTGAGAAGTTCTCATGGTTTTATGATAAATACATATCGTGGAAAACGAAGACAACTCAATCAGAGAGGGTGAGAGGGAGAAGCCGGAGAACCGGCAAGGCTATTACTTTATTGCTTTCTCGTCAGGAACAAAATGAACCGGCGAATCACTGACACTCCCTGACTCTTCTGATGGCTCGAAGAAAAAAATGATATACTGAACGAGCCCCGGATTATATGGGCTATAATAGGCATACGAAGAAAGCAACGGTTGCTCAGATAGGGCGGTGCAACGACTCAATCCCGATAATACCTCAGCTCTAGTAGGCAAGAGATAGGTGTAGTAATGTGAACACGGGGGGCGTATCCTCAAGCAGATACATCTCCATTATTCCATGAGTTGGCGATGGGTAAAGTCGTTGGCAAAGGACAACACATGGGCCTCAATAACAGCAACAGCACCTGCCATTGAATTATCGTTGCGTTATGCTCCGATCGATACAATTTCATGTATTCCCACTAGGATTCACGGACTACAATATTTTCTCTAAGGTAAACCTGTTTAATCTTCATTACGCCTGGACACAAAATTTCCCACTTCGGCCTTATACGGTATCTGGGTGATATTTCAGATCGATTAAACGTAACAGCATAAGGAACGTTTGCGGATCAAAGTCTGCTAGAGAAGTCTTTCCGAAGGACATAAACACGTCTACAATTTTCGATTCTCAAAAATCTTTGGTGCAGACTTTATCATGAAAGAAATTTTATATACACCCGTGCGGTTTTAAACAGCATTATTGCGAATAGATGGGGTTATAGAGGGATAGGGAAGAAGAGGGTGAAGTAGACCTTGGGCTGCCGGAAGGCCAGGTAACACTTCCGGACCTCGAAGAAACCATTAACGGTTCCATGAAGGATGGGCTAAACGTGACGAGAGATAGGACCTATTTCTTCAAGAAGGTAAACGTCAGATGAAAACCTTGGAGATAAGGGAGTGAGAGAGATATACGGAGAATCCAGCTCTTAGCATAGCGACGTCAAAATCAATCTGGCCGATCCGAGTCTTCAACCAGAGGTGGTTGTATATTTTCAACTAGAGCAACGCAGGGTTATGTATCGTTTCGAAAGCTTACTCAATTTCGCTTCACATGATTTTCTTGCACTTCCATTCGTCCATATCCGATATTCTCAGGTTATATACTGGTAAGCTTTGCTTACTAAGTGCGTTTTGCATCTAAGACGCTGAGAGTTTAATTACAAGGCTTTGCTCACCACTGCTTCATCCCTTGGCCGAATACATGTCTAAAGTATGAAAGACCTTCCATCGGAAACCTCCGCTGGTTCACAGCGTAAAGGAGTAGTACGTGAGCAGATCGAGAGCTTTGGTCCATACACCGGATATGTGGTAGATGTTTGCTCGTAAATCCGTGTGTTGACCTGAGCTATAATATAACAAGACTCGAGGACCGATGGTCAGTCTTTGGTTTGGCATGTGCCCTCAGGTCGCGAGCACTCGATAATGGAGTAAATGAACACGGAGATCTGCGAGGTGGACAAAATGCCCCAAGCTTCCCCCAGAGTGTTGGGTTCCCTGAACGAGGTTTCCTTGAAACCCAACGATCCGAGAACTCTCTTGGACTCTAGTAAGGTTCCATATCCGGGTGGCATAGCCGAGCTCTGAGAGGTGAACTTGTGGCTAGGATTCCTCTGGTATACACCAACAGTCTGGTCGAATATCCTCTATGCGGTAAGATGGACGAAGAGGGATGGGTCACATCAGACTCAAGAGAGGATCTCAAAGGCGAGATTGTTTGTGTGTATGTGTGTATGTATATGTCTCTGGCTCGATTCTACTTCAATGTAACTAGCAGAGCTCTCTCTCAGGATACTTACTAGAGCATCTAAGACTATAATCCTGTTTCACCCTCGAGAACGTGACGAAGAATTTGTCTCCTCCTTAACTGGATATCAGGTTGATGTACTAACACCATCCAGCGTTTAAGTTGATGAATTGTACTTTCATAAAAAACCCTAAATCGTTTTCTTTAATCTTACTATTAAAAAAATAAATTATATCTGTCCGTTTACTTGCACAATTACCAGCACTGAGTCAAGTGTTCGTTTCTTTTCGATAAATGTACGGTATTATTTTGCTACGGTGTATACATATTTTATCGTAGCATTCTCAGGGTTTATTCTTGTACAAGACATTTGAAAATTCGTTTCGGCATTTATGCATAATGAATTCTATGAATTATCATCAATGTCCAAAGTGGTTCCAATAACAGTAACTACGTTTCTGTAGGAAAACGTGATGTTTGAGAAATAGGCCGGATGACTAAAAATTTAACCGCTTGGTAGGTCCTGTATTATACACGGAATTGAGGGAGCTTCCGCCTCGACGAGGAGCAAGAGCATAAAAGCCTCGCGTGGAATGACGTTTTACAAAGGTTCTATCAAGCCCAGAGCAATGTTGATGGCCAACAGATAGGCGGAGAGAGTCTCCGGTGCAATTTCGCGTGTATTCTATGTGCATTCGGCTGGCGTGGTTACGATTTTTATGACGCACCACACACAGCCTCCTTGTTTCCCTCTCTCTCTCTCTCTGGTTTTACAACCGACAAAATGTAATTTTCCCGTGATATGTGTTTGTGTGCGTACGTGTGCGGTGAAACCGGGGAACGAGAAAGAAAACGCGACAAGACAACAATAAAATACAGTAGCACGAGAGTACCCTACACATATAGTCGAAGAGAGAGATAGAGAGAGAGAGAGAGTGGAAAATATTGCTCTCGCTTCAATAAATTATTATTCGAAAGAAATATGCTATACAAAATGCTGGCCTATCATGCCTTTTTAAAACTAGAAAGGAACTGATCTGCATAACGTACCATTTACTTTATTATTCTCCGATATTTTGACCAAACAATATTTGTCTCGGCTGCTTTTGTGTCCAATATCATTTCTTTTCACACGTCTCCCTTATATTTTATACGAGCATATATCGCGCTGAGGTCAAACGAACGAGTCTGTTACCGATGAGGTGAGATATACGTCGAAAAAAAGCCGAAGGAAGCATCCAGCCAATTGGAACATTTGAGAATACTTTACGAGCAAAGTGTCATCGTGAAAGAATCCTGCCGAAAAGATTCGAATTGACCAAGTAAAAATTGAAGAAGTAAAACAAAAAGGTGTGCGAAGCTCTGAGAGAAAGATCGAGCCAACTCTTTATCTACGGTTACGGCATATAGATGGCGCACGAGAAATGACCTCAGCAGACAGACGCGCCTCCGAGTTGGCGCAAGTGGTTACTCCCCGGGCGTGGGCAGACACGGACCAAAGGAGAGCGCGAGCGAATTGAATTTCAGGATTTATCGCAGTCGGGGCTTCCGTTTTGCGCAGAGCCACGTTAGCCTCTCCATCTTTCGTGGTTCTCTCACTATTTTACCTTCACACACTCATACTCGCTATGCCACACTTCTGTATTTCTTTTCTCACTCGAACCGCGGATACGTAAAGTAGTTGGCTTTACGACGCCGCGTCTCACTCCATCTACTTGAACCTTTCTGTCCTTTATTTTCTCTTGTAGAATCTGTTGAAGAGTAAAAATTAATTTAATCGGCGCGGTTCGCTCAATATCAGTAGTGTAAGAAAAAAGCAAGATTGTCATTTAATCGTCATTTTGAGTTTATTTATTTGCAGTAAAAACGATTAGAAAAAATAGGCATGGTTTGACCGTTGTCTTGATTCGGCCCATACTTTCTTACTTATATGGTTGGAGTCCAAATAAATTATTTACATTTTCCTTTTAATTAACTCCATTTTTTTAAATACCATTTTTTAAACTATTCAGGCTATAACAAATTGTTTCAAAATTCTCCCTTCGATCAGTTCACCTCCGATCTGTTATTTAAAAACCGTCTACCAATCTATCAAGACGAATTCGTTATGTTCATTGCGCCGATGCAATCTACATTAACTTCTAATCCATTCTCACCATAGCGTGAATCCTCCTACAATGTATCAGTGCCTAATGCTACAGTAGATAGTTGGTGCAGAGACATATGGTAGTTGAACAGCGAGAACGCAATGCGGCAGTTGCATCGGGTCGAGATAATTAGGTTTGAGTGCACTCTGGTCGCCGCAGTCGGTAACTCAGTTATCAGTGGACACCCCCGCATACAATGGCTATCACAACGGCATCAAACATAACGCATCAATTAACGTGAACAATAACCCAAGCCACGAGAGAGAGAAAGAGAGAGAGAGAGAGAGAGAGAGAGAGAGAGAGAGAGAGAAAGGTTGGAGGTTGGCTGCTATGAAATATATATGTATGTATATATATGTAAGCAGGATTGCGAGAAGGGTGTATGAAGGGGTGTCGTGCTGTACGAAGTGTGGACAGCTCTAGCCATAGCGAGAGATTGTCGAGGCGAGAATACACTCTCTCGCTCTCACTCTGCATGGCATATTCTCTCCCTATATACATTCAGATCGGCCAGACGAGCCCAGCACGTCGATGATCGTTGCGGAGAACCAACGATGTGCAGCCCCGATGCGTTTGTGTCGACACTTCTCTCTCTTCCTCTCTCTCTCTCTTTCTCTCTCCCTCCCCTCCCCCCTCTCCCTCTCTCGCTCTCTCTCTCTCTCTTATTCTCCCTATAAACAGCATTGCTGAGAGCACCAACGAGCTCTCAATATCTCTATAATATTCGCTCTCTTCTCTCATCCCCTATTGCTCTTCACGTTCCCTCGAATCTGGCAAACTAAACTGGAGAAGCGTGGACACAGGAGCCAATGAACGTTGTGATGGGACCAATGTGCCAAGTACGATATCGCACATATAGTTTATGTATTCCATTTATACACGTGCGAATTATTCGATCAGAGAATTTCGCATCGGGGATTAGATATTCTCACTCGAAACTGTGAAGAATTTATTTACAGAAAATGAGGAGTATTTAATAAGTTCATCTAAAGTTTTAAAAAATAAAAATAAAAAAAATATAGTCGACGCTGAGAGAAAAAAATCAATTTGTAAATATATTTTTAAATATTTTTGTATGCTACATTATTATGACTCTCATTCAATCATCATGGAAATTTTATTACCTTTATGATTCACTACGTTTCAATAATAACTTCTTTTTTTGTGCAGAAGAAGCTTCATTTCCAATAACCATATTTTTCAGATGCAACAAATAGGTCAATACCAATTTTTCAATTGAAACAAAGAAAACATTCAAATACATGAAGAAAACTAATCTTTGATCTAAAATCAATGGTATTTATATTTTCTTTAATATCGAGATGAAATATTTCATCAACTATCTAACGTATTACGTGCGGAAAGGAATGACAGTGCGTTTCGTGATCCGAATTTCTAATGAATCGTAAATGTGTCCTATCTAGAAATCCCCTGAAGTTATAGAATGCATGAGAGAGAGAGAGAGAGAGAGAGAGAGAGAGAGAGAGAGAGAGAGAGAGAGAGAGGACGAGGATAAAATGAAGAGAGCAAGATCGTGGGAGAAGAAGAGAAACCCTAGAGCTGGGAAAGGACCACCGGAGCATCGCACACAGCGTTTTCAGTGAAACATTAATCTCTCGCGGTGGCAATATCGCACCGATGATATTCGAGGCACGAGTATTATGGCAGCAACAGCCTCAGAAGCGATGAAGCTACGTTCGTGCTGGCGCTGATGCTCTGGTGTCATTAGTTCGTGGCCTCGAGAGGAGAACGAGAGAGTCTGCACATATCAGCATGCTATCCACTTTGTGTGCGTGATGAGAGAATGCGCTTCGTTGATGATCGTGCATAGATATAACGTCATATATACACAAATCGATTGTCAATGCGTATACCGGCTTAATCAGCGAAATTTTCTACGAAAATTGGTGTGATTTTGCCTTTTTTATTCTGAACCAATATAACAAAAATGTATTGAGCGAGAAATTGACACCTAAAGTGTTAAGTGAAAGTTAGTAGTTCATAGGCTGCTTTTTATCATGAAATATTCTCATTATAAATCATTCTAATTATTTCATCTTTTGATATTAAAAATTCAAATACTAAAATGAAAGACTTTTTCCTTTATTAGATCGTAGATTATCTATTATCACTATTATATATTATCACTAACATCATTATTATTATACATATTCATATGTATAATATATATATGTATGTTTATTGCGTATTGCTATACACGTAATAGTGCACGATATAGTAAAAAGTGTGTACATGTAATGCGTGCAGGATGAGAGCTACGAGGCGTTAGTCCACGAGAGAGTGAACATTGGCGAGAGAAGAGAATTGCTCTCGGACACGGGCGGATGCGTGTGCACCCGGTTAAAGGCGTGCACCAACACATCAATAGATGTACTTATGAGCCGATGACACAAGCCAATATTGCAGCTTTCAACGTATCGATATACGATCAGCGTAATAATCAATTCCAACATTCCTCGAGGCAGACGACCACGATGGGACAAAGTTTCATCTCTGTTATATACATTTTTCTATGTTACAGTTTTTTCAGATTGAAGTGTTACCGTAATATAATAATAGTTTTGTGGTTGAGGTTTGAGATTGCGGAAAAATATATCATTTTGTTGTAAACCGTGAATCATCGCTATTCGAAACTTTTTGTTCAACAAATTGTCTGTTTTTAGAATCGGTGTATGTGTTGTGTATTTGTAAACAGTGCCATATTTATGTTCATATTTATATGTATATGTAGGAACCATAATGGCTGCTATTAACGAGCCGCGGCGGGTGCCGAGGCACCTGGGTCCGAAATATCACCGCAATTAATGCAATTACAGTTTACAAGTCCCTCTCACCGAAACAGCCGTGGCTATGCTCGAGGCTTTTGCCATCACTAATTCAGGCAACACAAGTACGTTCAATAGTCAATAGCATCAATACGTATTTTTCTTTCGCTCTCGTCGAGCATTCGTAAATTCGAAGTTTTATTAATAAATAATGAGTGTAATGAAGCAAATAAAAACTTTCAGTATATGTAAAAGTTTTGATGAAATTATAAATAATTAGATGATAAATAATTATTATTATGAGAGTATCCATCAATTATTCTGTTTAACTTTTATATATGGGATTAGAAGAATAGGGAGTGCTGATATGAATCTCTAATAAAATTTATTGATTTATCAATGAATCAGTCAATGTCTGTGGATCTAACTTTCAATTGTAGTGATGCATTATCATAATATCGAAACTGTTAGTATTATTATTCAATATTTTACAGATTAGACACTTTCTCAAATGATTTCTAACAATAGAAATTGAATTCTGAAGCATATTATAATCCTTACGTTGAGACTTTACAAGTGAAGTAGACATCGGGCGAGAAGACTTTGCAATCCCAAGGTCTTGACGTTGTTATTCACAGGGTCAAAGGGGTTGTGGATGAGGGAAGCTAACGCGCAGTGGCGGGAACAGCAGAAATGGGGTTGGGAATTTGAGACATAGAGCGAGAGGGAAAGAGGGTCGAAGGCATTTTCTCCCAAACCCTTGAACGTAACGGTAGTTCGGTGGTTGCGGTTGACGTAATTACGGAAGGACCCTTCGTTTCCACTCACAAGATCGTCTCTCGCGCGAAACCGCGAACGTCTTAGCTCTCGCGCTGTCTTAAGATTGTTCAATGCTCCTACTCTTCGAATCTCCTCTCTACCCTTACTCGGTCGATTTCACGGTCCCTCAAAGCCGTAGAAATTGTCCGAATACCAATAATTGCTGGATGAAGAAGATTTTAGGCCCATCGAGTAACGAGGTTTTCATTTTCTTATTAGTATCTCTTTGCAATACTATTATTGATCATTTTTAGAGAAATCTATTCGTTAAAAGTAAATGTACCATAAGAATTTTTGTTTTTATTACAATTACAAATATATATTTAACGGATTCGCATGACAAACATTTTACTATAAAAAAAAAAAAAAACAATACATTATGAATGTACTCTCATATTTATAATTCTTTATAATTCCCAGAAGCATTTCCACACCCCAAATATTGAGTGTAAATGACCGGGAAAAATTGTCTTTTTTATATCTCTACGAAATTATAATGGGCACTGAAAATATTCATAACATCGTTGACTTTTTCGAAAATGCGATAAATTGTTGATTGGTAGAAAAATGAAGAGGGGAGCAATCTCAATTATGCTGAAACAACCACACACATTTCACAATGATTTTGCTCGTTGGTTTTGGTCGATCGGCGTCGCGATGCCGTGTCCTCAAATGGGGATCAAGCGCAATTACGCGCGCGCACCATCATCGTCATCTAGTTGGATGGTATATCCGTGGTCGGCCGAGTTTATGCAACGTACAAGTATACATTTTGCACATGTGTACGAGCTGTATATACAGAAATGACTGTACGACCATTGATAGGGGGGGAATGGGTGAAGGAGAGAGGGAGAAAGTGGGGGATAAGCTTTGCACGTACTCTCGCAACCATCGGGCTTTATTAGAGCGACGATCGAGACAATCATTCCGATGATTACAGCCGAAACATAATCGTTAACGCATACGACCCATCAATGACTATGAACCATTCGCCCACGCCAAATTGGTTGTGGCGAACGAGATCATTCGTGGCGACGTGAACACGTACCTAAAACGTTACTCGCCTGTTTGTACAGACACCACCACTTCCCACACTGATGCAATCGATGATTTTTTTTACTCGTACACACGTCACACTGGATTTTAGTTGGTTAAATAAATTGAGAAATCTGCATAATAGTAACTTAGTCTCATACTAATAAATGCTTTTACATTTACTAAAAAAGTGATCAACATATGCCAGGAAAAGGACGTATTTCTGGTTATTTTTAAATTCGAGTAATAAGTAAAGTAAGCTCCAAAGAAAATCAAACTGCCTATGTTGATTTTCGTTCACACTTCAGTTTACGGTCAAATTAAATTACTTCAGAGATTGTTTTTACTGTCACAAGAATTCAAAAGTATTTTTTAAAGAGATATATTTCTATTCTTGACATTTATATTTCTTTATCCATATTTGTCAGTTCCCAATAAATTTTCATTTTGACATTCGTTACAAAAAGCTTTGAGGCGAAATCCATTGAGGTTTTACGACATCATTGATCTTGTCTTCGATGTACAGAGACAGAAATGAGCCCCTTTTACACTCGCAATGAAGCTAATAATTAGAAATATGCTTTCGGTCGTAATTTGGATGGCGGCTTCGTACCAGCAGTGACTTCGAGAAACGGGGGCAGCAAGAGGAAGGGTAAGCCCGTTTACTGCCAATAAGGAAGGGCATGCATAATAGAAAGCTATGGAAACAAGTCGAGGCTGGGAGCAAGGTGAAGGGGAGGAGGGGCAATACAGTAGCTTACAGTCATACCGACAGTCCAACATCGAGGCTTTAAGGGGGATGTTACTTTACAAGAGAATTGTGAGCATAAGGGGTGGGTTCTTAAATTTCTATCCCTTTGCTACTTTAAACCCTCTAAATCCTCCAACTGTGAACATTATCTGTCGTGTTGTACTTTATTTCGAAACAAAACAAAATTTGAACTCATTCACTATAATAAAAAAAATAATGATTTTCTATTTCGTTGTAGCGATACGATTATTTCATTCTAACGTCCAATTAAACATATCGTCTGATTATGATTTGTGAGGAAGATTTCAATGTTCATGGTTTTTGAAAAACTTTCAGGGTTCAAAGAGCAGCCGTAATAATTTGTAATCTCGATAATAACAATTTTTAGATTTTTTCAACCGTTCGGATTGTGAGTCGTTAATTAGCGTCTGGCATGTTTCATGCTCGAATTGCTCTTTTGTTTCTCTCATTGACAGAACCCGAGAAGAATGGATAGATCAAAGAAAGGGGAGAAAAAAGACTGTCAGTGAATTGCTATGTCGCCACGAGAGCAGAGGCCGCATAGGTCTCGGTTGGTTGGGAATGACACCGCAGGCTCATAATCACCGGTTATCACCGTTACACATTTGGCTTTATTTATTTACGCCCTCTCGGTGAGCCAACACACGTAATTTTCTTCGTAATTCGAGGTTTCGTTGGCACGTGTTGTAGTCACACTTTTAAATGAATTCAGCGAAAAAAAGAACCCGGGAGAATTGGAATTTTTACTGAGTGAAAAAATAAACTCTTAGAGGTCCCGAGTCTATCTTTTGCTAATTTTACCTAAACCCTAATAAATGATAATCCTTAGAATGGTGGGCATGTTATCTAGAGATGAGGTAGCGTCTTTATGAATAGCGGTGCGTTTATTTTTCGAAAGATTCTCTATTCTTAAATACTAGACTATTTTTGCAATCAAAAAAATTACTCCATCTATTCCATTACCCTAAATTTATTCGTAAACATATTTTTTTTAATAGATTCATATAGCTGTCCAAAATTATACGATGCCTTGCTTAATACAGTGGAATTTATTGATCTTCTGAGAAGCGTAAAACTTTCTTACCAAATTCATTAAAATTTTTATCATATGTAAACATTGAACAGCGCTCATACGCGGATTGCCTCCGTTTATAAATTCTTCTGTGGCTTGTATATTCGGGGGAATAAAAGCAAGAGAGTTTTGTCTTAAAATTCCTGTTCAAATGTCATTGGTTAATGTACATAATATTGAGCGAAACTAACATTATTCTGCTTCTAGTCTACTTCCACTTTAGATGCGTTGGTTCCTGTGGATAAAAGATGGGTTCATGTGAACATATCTTCCTTTTCCTCTTTCTCTTTCTCCTCACCTCCTACTTGCTGGCGCCAAACTAATTTCCGCAATTTCATCTAAATTCCATGTTCCGACAAAATTTCGAGGTCTCCCCCCACGCTCTCTCTCTCTCTCTCTCTCTCTCTCTCTCTCTCTCTCTCTCTCTTGCGCGCTATTTCCTACGTCCTCTTGCTTAGGCATATGAGTGTAAATAAGCTTTCATCGTTGTCTGCGCGAGTATAGACTGCCGAGAGGAATGGTGAACTGTGCTTGCGTGGATGGCGGGAGTCTCGCGATGATGCTGTTGTTGTTTCTACGAGCAGTACATACAGAAGCTATGTTTCGCGGGAGTATGTACAACCCGAGAGCGGTATTTCTTACGTCCTCTCTTTGTTTATTATACCCGCGGTGCCACCGAGCATTATAATGAAATACGATTAGGCACGGGTATACAAGCGTATTACGACTTCGTTTTCTTCATACATTTATAAAGGCCATTCTATACCGAGGGGAAACATTTATGAATTTTATATCACCCATGCTAAAAACTTACAATATGGCAAAAATGAAAAATTGTTTAGTTGGATAAATTAATTTTTTTTAAGCTACTAATAAATATAATGAAGACAAAATAATTGGTGGTATTTTATTAAGTTCTTAACAAAAAAAATTGGGAAAAAGTTTCGGGATTATCCATTCTTATATTTAATTTTATTTAATTATCGTTTCAAACAGTGCATCCAATTGGATTGTTTGTTTAATTTCGGCATTTGCTTTGTACGAAAAATCCTATATGCATATGCATTTTTCTTTGTCTCACATATGCTTCTGCATTCTCTATTTCACTTTTATTTACCGCGTAATGTCCTCGTCGTATTCAGTATGAATGTGCATACACGAGGTCTCGTGACTGCACTCGAGGTATTCTCAATATTTGAGTTTTTGAAAGTCATAAAAATCGCGCACTTACCAAGATCGAGAGAAGGAAAAAGGCAGGTTTATCATTGTGTACGATAAACTATTTTTTATATGATTTGAACTGTACCGACTTTGAGTTTCGAAACATACGAATTGGAATATCGACTATTTTCACCATTTTTTAAATTGAAAGTAATATTGCCATTTATTCGACAAGTAGTGAAAATTCAAAAACTTCGAACGCGAATGAATATTACCAAATTTTCATAATTTACTCCCATGTTTATTTACCTTCCATCCACACGGCAATAATGAATTTTTCCGGCTGATGGCCTCGAGCAAGAATTATGCAAAAGTGGTACATATATAATTATCTTATCCATCTAACCGGGGAAATTGACCCCGCGGCATCCAACGACGAGAGAGACTAGAAGATACGTGTACCAAAGCTGCCTCTGTTTCATCGTCGATCTTGGAAGAGCTCTGGCGAATCTATTATCATGATACTACTGCTTATGTATGTGTATTTGTATGTTCGTTAAAGCGTTCTTCCCAAAGACGTCCTTCAGCGCGGCAGCGATATAAAGTAGTACGAAGAAACACGTGTACGATATAAAATGCACTACCCTCGCGGGTATCAACGGTCCAAGAAAAGCATCGAGTACGAGCTATAATAGTGGAAACAAAAAATAAGGAAAAAAAGAAAGAGAGAGAAAGAGAGAAAGAGAGAGAGGGAAAGATCACAGAGAAGGGAAAGAACATATACGTATGGATGGCTTGAAAGAATCAGGACGCGAAAAAGACGCGGATAAAGAGAGGCAGAGAAAACATCGATATACTATATGAGCGAGTAGAAAACGCTGAAATGCTGTTCTTCGCGCTTGATATATAAAAATAAGAATAAGACGACGTTAATCGTATTATAGAGGACGAAGAAAAAAAATCTAGATATGTGTGGATACGTCTATAACAACGGGTTGATGAGACGCAGCTTCTATTTTCTCGTGTGTGTGTGTGTGTGTATGTGTGTGTGTGTGTGTATGTGTTATTTTCTTTTTTCTCATACAAAGCGAACGTGTGTACGCGATTATTATATTTTATGCGAGCATAAGAGAGGAAAAAGACTGAGAGCGAGAGAAAGAGAGAGAGAGAGTATAACGCGCGAGGCGTGTTCATCGTACTGTATTTGCTGCTGATATACCAGTGTGTAGTCGAAGCCGATGTGCGTCTATTTTTACGTAAGGGGTTGCTGATGCTGCTACTGGTCGACGTATATACTCACGGACGAGCGTTACCAACCGTACATTATACCACGCGGCGTGTACAATGCATAAGCAAGCCTCGGCTGACGGGAGCCCGAGGGCCCATCAGCGCATTAACAATTATATTACGGAAGCTCGATGTTATGCGCGAACGAATTCATACGCGCGTGCGAAGGTTGCTGGATTTTCAACGTTGCGTTGTAAAGGAGCACCAGGTTTAACCGACACGTACACCTCGTATGGTAGTTACTGGCTTTATATCATGCTTACTGGAAAGTCTCGGGGGCGAGGGTGAAGTTATGCAGGATTGAGAAAAAAATCGTCAGAATTTACCTATGGTAATAAATTAAACATTACACACTTTCACACAGACAGCCCGAACTAGGATTAGCGGAATTCGGAAATAATGACGTATTAGTTAACACATCATTGAATATCCAAACTCGAAAAAAAAACGCTCCGGAATTCAAACCCGAGAAAATGACATGATCATATGATCAAATCGACAAAAATATTTAACAAACAGTTTTTGAAATACAATTTTTTTAAGAGAGAGATTCAACTTTAGAACTATTCGAATTAATTGATTTTTATTTCCCATTTGTTTGCTAGTATTTGAATGTCAATTCAAATATTTTGTTTTGTCAGGAAAATAAAGAGAATACTAGAAAATCAGAAACAGTAGATGACCCGAGTTCATTGGAAGAAAAAAATTCCCCTCCCCCCCCCCCCCCCCCCCACGGCCAAATAATTTAAGTCGGGTACTATTGAAGACTCTTTCGAAAACATTACTGCTTATAAAAGTATAAATCTATGTCTATCTTTAATGTAATGAGAAAATGAGTTTTGCGTTATAAAAGCTATTAAAATTACCATTTTTATTAGTGTTAATGGGCTTCAAATTACAACTATCAGATTCTGTTATAGGGGAGGGCCGGGCAAAGTGGAACACCCGGGCAAAGCGGAACACCCCCCCGAAAAAAGTGAAATTTCTTTTTTCAGTGGAAAACTGAAGAATTCGATCATTTGACTCGGGACATGCGTTGAAAAAGTAACATTCACTGAAACGACTGATATTTCTAACATAAAAATGAAAATATATTTATTAATAAAAAAATAAATATTCAACGAAAATTTGTTTGAACAAACATTTCTTTTGCTGCAAAATGGAGATGTGAATGTCTGACGAGCATAAGAAAACTACTAACAATGCTGTAAACATGTTTGAATATTATTAATTGTTCATTAGACTGATGCAAAATGTTTTTTTTTTATCTTCTTGCTCCTACTCGTGTCTTCTTTGGATATTGATGAAAAAAATCTCTGATAAAAAATGAGCTCAATTGCTCAATATTTAGAGGCGACTCTTTCGACTTTTATTGATGTTTTAATTGTTTAAAAATATTTTTTATTTAAAAACACCATTTTTTTAACTTCTTTGCTTCCTCTCATGTTTTCTTTCGATATCGATGAAAGAAAAATTCTGTTGAAAAATAATTATAAATAATTTTCGTGCGACCTAACCTGTTTTCTACCAGTATTGCTGAAATAACAGTCCCGTTAACAAATGAGCTTAATTCTTAAGATTTTGGAGATGCCCATTATGACTTTTATTTATTTATTTATTTACTCATAATAATTTCATTTGAGGGTACCCTCCCATCAAATTTTTTGAAGTAATCGATTTTTTTCTTCGATATTCTCCCTGTCATTAGTCTCGCTATAGCTCTGTCCAAAATAATTAATTTTTGTTCATCAATTTTTTTTATAAACAAACGAACGTAAAAAGTCCGGGATTTTCGCAACTCTATTTTTAAACCATTGTTAAAAATTGTGGAAATTTTTTTTCGTTTATGCTTCTTTTTGCGATAACCATCCTCAAATGGTTCAACTTTTTTCTTGGTACTTTTACGTCAGATTTGTCGAGTCGTCGTCTCTCGAGTTACGTATTTTTTTTTTTTTGGCGTTGTAAAGATGATGACGGAATATGTCGTGTATTTTTTTTATGACAAAAATTCAAAAAAATGTTGTGTTTTTCAATAGATTTTGTGGGAGGATGGCCATAAAATAGTTTCAAAAATGGCATCAAATAATCATATTACAGTCGATACAAACACCTGTGAAAATTGACGAATTAAGATAATTTTTTTCGCCAGAATTTTTATACGATCAATCTCTAAAGGAAAACCTTTTTGCCCGAAAATAAAAAATCTAAAAATCGTGCGATTGAAAAAATAAAAATAAAAGTTGGGTGAGACACCTCTGAAAATAGAGCAATTGAGCTTATTTTTTAACAGAACTTGTTTTTCATCAATATCTAAAAAAAACATGTACGAAAGGGAGCAAGAAAGTTAAAATAAAACATAAAAAAAATTAAAACATCAATAAAAGTCAAGAGAGTCACCTCTAAATATTGAGCCGTATTGAGCTCATTTTTAAACAGATTTTTTTTCCTTTCATATCCAAAGAAAACACGAGCACGAGCAAGAAAATAAAAAAAATAAAACATTTTGCATCAGTCTAATGAACAATTAATAATTTTCAAACATGTTTACAGCACCGTTAGTAATGTTCTTATACTAGTGAAATATTCACATCTCCGTTTTGCAGCAAAATAAATTTTTGATCATACAAATTTTCGTTGAATATTCATTTTTTTATTAATAAATATATTTTAATTTTTATGTTAGAAATATCAGTCGTTTCAGTGAATACTACTTTTTATTATCGAATGATCGAATTTTTCAGTTTTCCACTGAAAATAGAAATTTCACTTTTTTCGGGGGGGTGTTCCGCTTTGCCCGGGTGTTCCTCTTTGCCCGGCCTTCCCCTATATTATTATTATTATGATTAAGAAATAATACAATATACTGCCATCTACGATTAGTTTTTATTTCAATTGTAGGTGAGGAGAAAAAGGAGAAAACATTGACCAGAATGTGCAGGATAAATACGAAGTTCTCGCTGCACAAGTGAAATGTACTATCAAAGAATTAGAATCTTATTGTCTCACCGCTGATATTTGGAACAATACACAAACAACAAAAAGTTACTGTTTGTATATTTTTTCCACTTTTATAGTAGTGGATTGACATTACACTACTATAAAAGTGGAAAAAATATACAATCCGTTACAATTGACATACAGGCGGTGAACGGAAGTCACACTGCTGATTATATAAGAACCATCATTTTAGAGATTTGTCATCAGTGGATCCTCGAATTGAACAAAGTGTCAGTGATTGTTACCGATAATGGTGAAAATATGGTCAAAGTTGCTAAAGACACATTGGGGAGATTCAAGCATCTTCTCTGTTTTGCCCACACGTTGAATATTTTGGCGTGTGATGTACTTGGCATTCATAACGTTAACGGAGTAATCGTCGACAACGTCGAAAGCATTCCAAAGTTATTAACCAAAGTAAAAAACATCATCACGTTTTTCAAAAGAAGCGTAAATACGGCAGATTCATTGAGAAAGGTGAAATATGAAAATGGAAAAAGTGAAGGTTCAGCTTTAAGATTAATTCAAGACATATCTGTCATTGAAACGCTTTCTTGAGTTACGAGAAGAAATCAGTATAACACTATTGAAGCGTTCAGATTTCCCAAATATGCTGTATGGTGCAGAGTTGGAGACGATTCGTGGTATTTGTGAGCTATTAACACCACTTTATCAAGTTACAGAACATTTCTCCGCCGAAAAAGTTCCCACAGCATCAATCGTTAAATTTTTTACTATCTTATATTTGCTTTTATCAGTATAAATATCAGTATATATAATTCACGGAATGTATACATCAATATATCCTTCTATATTCAGAAAATTGTTGCAATTGAAATAAAAAATGAAACATCACTGGCAAAAAAACTGAAATACCATTTACTGTCTCGTTTCGCTTTAAGGTTCGGGCACATAGAAAGAGTTCGACCATTGGCGTTAGTTACTATGATGGATCCACGATTTAAGAAAATTCATTTCTCAAATCCCACTGCAATTAGCGAGGCACTTTCAGTATTACGAGGAGAAATAAACGCCAATCGCGAAATCGCAGTTGATCTTTCTGTTTCAACGGAGTCTCATAATTCATCATCAAAGCATGACGATGATCTATGGGTCATTCACGATATACTTGCAAGTAAAAGTGCTACATCTCAAGCAGATGAAGACCTTAATGGGGTATCAGGAGAAGTGCGTCAATTCCTCAAGCTACCTGTTGTATCCCGAACAAAAATCCCATACGAAATATGGGAAACATTGAAATTTTTGTTTCCACAAGCACGTAAAGTTGCAATGAAACATCTGTCCGTAATTGCAACCTCGGTACCTGCAGAGAGACTCTTTTCAGAAGCAGGATTAGTTGCCACTGATATGCGAAACAGCTAGATAGAATCTAATTTATCAATGCTCATTTTTCTATCGTCAATAAACCAAAAGCTATGGGCATGAAGTGATATTTATCGCTTCCATTGTAAAAATATCATTTTCAGCACGTCATTTCATGATGAAAATAATAGAAAAAAATATTCGAAATGATGTAGCGACCTACTCTAGAATACATCTAATTGCCGAATAATTTTGAATATTTAAATTCTTCAGGCCACTATAAGACTGGTATATTTGAATTGGCACATATAATTGAGAGGTTCTAACTTTTCTCAGTTATTTATTAGAATATAAGATGTTCACTCTTGAATGGTTATTTTCGTCCAGTTTTTACCAAAACTAACTAAAACTCAATGTGATGTTTATTTTTATTTTTAAAACAAAAGGGCAAAGGACGGTTCGCTTTTAATTTTACAACGTTTAGTTTTTGAAATAATAAAAAAAAAGAAAATCATTTATTACTTGTTTTTACATGCATAAAAAAAACGTACATTATTTTTAATCTTGTATGGTTATAAAAATAATAGATTAAATACGCTGAGGCTTCGTCATTTGCAGCACGTCATTTCATGACGAAAATAATTGAAAAAGAATATTCAAAATGACATAGCGGCCTGCTCTAGAACACATCCGATTATCAAATAATTTTGAATATTTAAATTCTTCAGGCCACTATAAGACTGGTATGTTTGAATTGGTACATATAATTAAAAGGTTCTCAGTTATTTATTAGAATATGAGATGTTCACTCTTGAATGGATGTTTTCGTATAGTTTTTACCAAAGCTAACTAAAATTCAATGTGATATATTTATTTTTATTTTCAAAACAAATGGGCAAAGGACGATTCGTTTTCAATTTTAAAAAGTTAAGCTTTTAAAATAATTTAAAAAAAGAAAATCATATATTATTTGTTATATGCATAAGACAAAAACTTACATTATTTTTAATCTTATATGGTTATAAAAATAATAGAATAAATACACTGAGGTTTCGTCATTTCCAGTATGCTGTTCTAACATGAATATAACAAAAAAGAAGAAATTAAAATGATGACCAATACTAGAACACACCTCCGATTGACGAATATTGTTTAAGGTAGTACCCAGGTTCTGGCGTAAGCAAAAGTTAGTCCAATTTCTCATATTTTTAATTCGGTAAAATGAGCTGTTTTAATATCGCATTATATAATATGGTATATATATATATATATATATATATATATATATCCTTGTAGAGATATACTGAAATAATTGATTGCTTATTAGATATATTATCAGTCGATTACATTTTTCCGAGAAGCGTAAACTTTTGGATGGGTACAGCCAGACCACACAATGAAATCTATATACAGATGAGGGGACACTAGTGTATTTGGACGAATGGTAGATCGCGACAACACCGCGACAACACCGCGACCCATCAGCTGCTCAGAAAATGCGCAGAAGAGTGCACCCACGGCAAACGAGTCGGCTATCCGTGTGCCGAGTTAACAGCAATGCCGTGTTATCCCCTCCATGTCTCATAATTGTACAATTTTATCATGAATTTCGAACTTTGAACATTAATATCTCGGAAACGTATGAGACGATAGTTTTGGAATCTAGCCGCAAAAATTCCTGATATTTTGTTCTATTACATATTCGTTTTTCATAAAAATCTGTCTCGAGATAAAAGCTTAATTAGTGAGAATGTGCCATTAACAGCGACATGGCGTATGCGATACATGTAAAACAACCGAGTTTTAATGGGATTTATTTCTGGATTGTATGAGTCGATCACTCTAAAATTTGGACGAGATATAGATCCTATTGTAATTGATAACCTGTTAAAATTTCAGAAAAATCTGTCTCAAGTGATTTTACCTGGGTACTACCTTAATCTCTAAATTCTTCAGATTTGATGAAGAGAGCATCATATATTGCTCGTATTTAGATCCATAAGGAAAAATACCCGTTAATAATAAACATTTAAGATTTCAGATTATTTTATAAAAGATGTTAAAAATGTTCGATTTATAATATAATAATTGATTGTAGTATTGTTCTACAAATAAAAAAAGTTTTTTTCATACAATATTATTTGTATTCCATTTTTTCCATATTAAAAAAAAAATGTATAGGTCCTATACAAACCGGGCAAAATAAAGCGATTAATCGAACAATCGATATTAAAGCGTAAATTAATCCAATGATTGAGATCGGACAATTTCAAATAATCGATTTATAAATAATCTATATCTGCGCCATCAATTTCCATCCCTAAGCAGATCATAGCCTGCGATTTGACAATATTGCGTCGAAATCCGGACGAGACTATATAGAAATCGGGCGGACTAACCATGGACGCGAAAGAAGGCCATCTATAGAGTAAAATTGGAAGCTCTGCAAAATTTTGTTTTTCCGGTCGGTAGGCGACATCGAGCCTTTGTCGTTCGCGTCCTCGTACACGGAGAGACTTTTATTCGAAAAATTACTATGTTTTTATTGTAGCCTTGGACTATATCGGTATAATGGGAGTAATTGATGTAAACAATTGGAAGAAGTGATATAATTTAGTTGAATTTGACAATAAACATAGTTAATTACCCGGTCATTTTACAACAAATATAGTAAAACTGCCCATTATGCCGATATAATCCAACGCTACAATAAAACATAGTAATTTTTCGAATAAAAGTTTCTCCGTGTATAGCCTGCCCGATTTCTATATAGTCCGGTTAGGATTTTAACTCGATACAAAAAATTGCATCACTGATCACTTTGTATGATCTTATTCCGATCGATACCAACATTTTGTCATGCTTCAAAGCATCCGATATTTTTTCTATCTCTTGATATTAAAATTGTGTATAGACTATGTAAAAGATCGCAGCGATTCTCAAAAAATTGCGCCATAATAGATTTTTCTATACAAGATTCTTGGCTAGGTAGAAAGTATCAGAAAGGATCTCCACGAGACTTTCGAAAAGAATTTAGGAGTCTCGGAAAGAGTCCCAGCGAGACTGTTGAAAAAGAATTTGAAAAAGTCTTGGAAAGAGTTTCAGCAAGACTCTCGAAAAGAGTTTCGAAAAGTATCCGAAAAGTTTTGGAGGGACTCAGAAAAAATTTTAAAAATAGTCTCGGCAAGATTCTCTAAAAAAGTACCGCAAAGTATCGGAAGGAGTCTCGGCGATACTTTGGAATGTTGACCTAAGAGTCCCGGAAACGTGCCTATGCGAGAGTCTTCCGGGACTCTTGCCGAGATAGTTTGCCAGGATTCTCGCCGGACGTCCTGTCGAGGCTAATTTTTTCTGCGCGGGCTATCAAAAAGGTCTATCATCATTACCTCTTTCGACCTGTTCAGCGAATTAACTCGTCCCTACATTTTTGTCGATTTTACCTTTGTAAAACATTTCTGTCAGACAGTTTTCCCGTCATACTTTTTTTCCTGCTGCTAATGTAAAAGAAACATTACCACGTTTACGAGGTTTCGCGAACTGGTTGTACGGCAAAGCGAGCGTGATCGGTATACACGGATCGTACGCTCATTCCTGTCTCTATGAACGAGAGAATGAAAGCTTTCGAAGAGGGTAAGGGGCAAACGAGATGGAGCAGGAGGAGTAAAAATGAGAGGAGCTGGGGGGTTACTTGGTCGATGGATGACTGTGTTGGCAGTGGTGGTGATGGTGGTAGTCGTCCAGTTCTCGGAACTGAGAGAGCCCGAGTGCGGAGTAAGTAGTCTAGGCAGGACTTAATTAAACAGCGGGCAAAGCCAGCTTAGTTCACAAAGTGACCGCGGTACCTATCCCCGGTTGTGCCAGGCTTGCGTTTATATACCATACCTATAGAGCTCTTGGAGCCTGCTCATACAGTTTTGCTCTACTACTGATGCCGTTGGTGTTGGCCCAGCGGTATGAAGTGAGCGGGCTGCTGTTAACATATATCCCGTTGGTGCAGTGCTACACGCCAACTAGGATACACTAGTTACGTGTGGTACACACAGCATATAGTATACAGGGTGTACGGTGGTGGACAGTTCCTCCAAACGAGACATAATACCGGCTCTCTCCTAGCAAGAACCGAACACCAATGCTGGGGTTAGCCGATCAACTGGGCGAGAAAGTGTACTCTCCTCTCTCTATGGTTTACCTCTTTCCCCTTTACCTGCTAACCCCTTGCTGCTGGTAGTCCATAGTGGCAAATTGATTTTGACCGTCGGCTTCCGTTCTCAACTGCAATGAACCTCTATCCAGAGAAGAAGAACCTATAACCGGAGCTTGCTCTACTTACCGCACGCCTTCGCGAAGCCAACATCTATAATACCTCCTCTGCACAAGAGAGTAATGCGAGACTGGTGAGGAGTATGAGGGTCGTGTACCTTCATTTTCCAACAATTAAGGCACACATATTATTCACACATGTACGAGCTGTGTGAAGTCACTAGGTTCTCTACATTAAAATCTACACACTGATTTCAATTAATTACAATACCCTTTAGCGTTCAACTCATTAAACTTTCTTTGTTTCTAAATGTTCTCTGTGCTTTCGCAGCATAGGCACTTTACCATTTCTTCATATATTCGCTGTATTCTAAAGGGACAGCGGTATTCATCGGGTTCGCACTGTCGCTTGCCTTTCTGGTTGACATGTGTAAGTCTGTACTGCTGTTATGCTGCCGACTGGCGGAAGGTTAATTGACAAAAGAGTTGAGAATGACCGCTATGAAAGGCGACCCTCCATGCTTGCGCAGAGACACATATACTTCAAGCTTGGACCATGACAGAGAATCGCTTTGAAGCGAATGTGTCGGAGTTACTGGCCTTTCTCTTTTCCTTCAGGCTTTCTGTCTTTTTCTAACCACCCCCTCGACACTCGACTGCGTCTATATTGCTTGCGTCTACCTAAACCGATACACACTCACTCTTGCTTACATAGTGCTGCCAGAGACGGAGAGTATAGCATGGAGAAAAGTGAATGTCCGACCTCGACAAGTGATTGAGCTTTGCCCGTAGCTACGAGACTGCGAGTGAGCTGAGCAAGGAACAACCCCTTTGTTCCAACAGAACAACAACGAGTTGTGGCTCGTCGCACATACATCTTGGCTTAATGCTTACGACACCTGTGTGAGCGTTCGTTCTGATCCATTGAATCTTCGGATCTACTAGGTTCTGTTGTTACTGGACTTTATGCTTTGATGGATTGAAGTCACGAAAGTGAACAAACATTAAGAAAACATGGTCTCACTATTCTACTCTGACTGTAATGTACATAAAAGGTCTTGGTTCAATAAACAGAATTTTGTATCAACTAGAAAATTCTACAAAATATCACCAAGTATTACTAAATGGTGTATCATCCACGTCAGAAGCAAATATTAAGATGCTTGGGCATAATCACTGAATTGGATTAGTGATTGAGAGAAAACTGGACCAAGAATCAATTGAACCAGAACGTCCTACCAGTACAAAATGTGGTTTACCTACTGAGAACTAAAGGTATTGCAAGAAATAGCGGTGCAAAAAACATACAAGGAGAGAGAGGGAGAGAAAGATTCATCAACAGCTCTGATAGAACAGAAGGGTTGAGAACAGATCCGTGTGCTTTCATTCTCGGCAATCCCCTTTGTGGCAGACTTTAGCGTTTCATGTGTCGTATTCCGACTCATTGGAAATTAAGGAATACACAGAGAAAGCCGTAAAGGGAAACGGCTTTGAGATAAAAAGAACGAGGCTGGATGGGTATGTGCTCATACGTGTGCGTTTATGGGGAGGATAGGTGTTGGGACCACGAAAATAAAGGCTCTTGCTACGAGTGTAGCAGATACATGTTGCCCAGGGTATTATGGGTAGAGAGTGAGAGAGAGAGAGAGAGAGAGAGAGAGAGAGGGAGTGAGGGAGAGAGAGAGAGAGAGAGAGAGAGAGAGAGAGAGAGAGAGAGAGAGAGAGAGAGAGAGAGAGAGAGAGAGGGAGAGAGAGGGAGAGAGAGAGAGAGAGAGAGAGAGAGAGAGAGAGAGAGAGAGAGAGGAATTTGAGGGTGCTTCTCTGTGTGCGAAGCAGGTGTGTGCGTCAAAGGTGTTCGTCCGCTCGTAGTATCGTTCGTCCATGAACCCCCAAACTCTCTGTTTTACCCATATTCGTCGTTGGTTCTGTCGTCTCTCTCTCTCTCTCTCTCTCTCTCTCTCTCTCTCTCTCTTTCTCTTTTGCCCCTCTGTCATAATACTGGACGGTGTGTGTATTAAGGGGATGTTGGTGGCCCTGGTGAGGTTTGGATATCCCGGTAGGTCGATCATGGAGGGTGCAGGGAAGTAGCAAAGGGTGTGAAAAACCCAAAAGAGAAAGAGAGAGAGAGAGAGAGAGAAGTGAAAAATAGAGGTTGATGGGGTTTATACAGTTCATAGCTCGACGGGGTACACGTGACGGTTCGCTGACGACCTTCTTTCTCTCTGCTCTATTTAGTTTTCTACGACCTCTGTTATCAATTTTTCTTTTAGTAAATTGCTACCTTTTCAACCCTAATACCACCTTCACTTCAGCTGCCGTGCAATGTTGAACAATTAACTGTCAATCAACTATTCTCAATGATTCTAAATGAGTGAATTACGTTCCTACCCTTTTTTCATTTTCAAACTACGATTCTAAAGTTCCTTCTGAATTTTTTGCTGTTATCATGAACAGCCAAAACAATTCCGCACGAGTTATCAACTTCATCTCGTTAAAGCTCAAGTCCACTCCGTTGGTTCGAGGCAACGACACACCAGTATAGTCGAAAATCGTACTGTTGGGGAAAGTCCCTCGGGTCCCAATTACACCGACACCCGATCTCCGGCATTACCGCTCGGCTAATTCGAGGGGTTCCTCTACGGTACGGTATATCTGTGGGTATGGTATAAATCTCGGAGTGATTTTGATTGTACGGTTTTCGGATGCCGTTTCCCGAGAACATGCCGCGAACGACCGTGGTTGAATATCACCAACTTCTCGTACATACGCGGGTGATTGAGTGTATACTCGACCATTTAATGTCGTGTACGGATCAAAAGTGTTGGGTTGAATATCATGTTACGGTTTTGCCTGGCAGAGCAAATATATTATATCGGGATATTTTTGAGTTTCAATTCCAGAAGAGACTCTGTCGAAGCCGCTTAGTAAGAGGAATAGAAAAAAAATATTAAAAATACCGCAATGCTTTTATTGTATCAATTTTTCTGCTAATCAACTACGGCAATAACTAATTATCCGAAAATAAATGATAATTAAAGGGAAATTGTTTACGGAAAGAACACATACGAGAAAGGGCGGCTTTCTGTCCTAGAGCTTCTCGCTTGTCTTGGCAACAAACGTTTCGCGTCTCTCTCTCGCTCTCTGTGTACCCACGGCTAATTACAGCGAGGCCGCATAATAACAGTTTCTTGCAAAACGAGGCTCGGCTTCTCTTCTCTAATATGTAACACAGAGAGAAAATGCCGCACCACACCACCAAGAAACCTAGGTATATAGAGGTGCGTTTTAGTGTCGTACGAAAGACTGTCGGTTACCAGCAAGCTTTCGTGGTTAACGTATGTAGTTAGAGCTCTCGTATGACATTATAATCGATATGTATATATATGTATACTAAATTCTAGAGAATGCGGAGAAGCGAATATGCGGAGGTTTTTGCACAGTCAGTCGATTTTCTCGTCGTCATATATGACACAAGACAGCACGAATAATAACGGATCGTATCCAGAAGCTGTATAATAGCAAGCTCCGAACCCTTGCGCATATATTTTCTTCTCTCGTTTCTGCTCTTCCTCTCCCTCTATCTCTCTTCCTCCCTTTCTATATTTATTATCGTTAATAACAGTGTGTGCGTATATTTTGCTCGCTCGGTCCAGCGTTATTATAATATTATCACGACGTTTCTGATATGATGGGGGAACGAAGCGCGAAACGAAAAATACCAGCAACTCGCCCATCTTCTTGGTTTATAAGTATGCTTATATATTTATAAATATATTCAAAACCATGTGTCTCGATAAAATGAAAATCAACCGTAATCGTTACGATTAGAGGGTCGGTTTCGGGCCCTCGGATTGGAAGGAAATTGTTTATTTTTTTGTCTATTGGCTACGAAGAAAAAAATTACTTGAGAACGAGAGTGGCAAGTAGTCGTAAATTTAACCAAAATTTATCGTTGTGCCGAAAAAAAAGAAATCGTGTTGCTTTGTGCAAATGCGTATATATGTACGCGAGCTTAACGCGATGTGATAAGTATCGAATCGATCGCGGAAAATGAATCTTGATTTTACGACGACACGAGCAGCTTGGACGTCGTCGGCCGACAACGACAACGATGGGAATGACCCAAGACTATTCGATGAAAGTAATTTCCGGTTAAGGAGAGAAGCTTGTATACCGAGCATAGAAAACGATGGGAGGGAGGGAGAGCAACGACCTCGTCAATTGGGACGTATTTATTACAGCGATAAAGGTCATCTTATTGTTTCGCCTCTAAGATGCGAATAGGACATTATATCTTTGCTCTTTCTCCATAAAGATGAATATATATATATATATATATATATATATATATATTTGTTAGTGAAATCTTGTTCGTTGTATTTAAGCCTCTCTCTTGTACAGTTGATGGTTATTCTATACTTCTGAAACCCTTATACTCCTCCAAGACTATAGCACACAGTTTACTTTACAACCCCCTAACACTCTGCAAAATCTTCAGAGTTGGTTACAACGTTGTACAGTCAACCTTTAACAAAATGTCAGGCCAATTCATGCTCTTATCAGGATTTCATCAGAAACCTTCGTACAATTTTACCCTTATTGGTGACATTTCGTTTTCAGTTATGTATGAACTCTTCATGATTAATTTTTTAATGATTCAATCATCGTTTACAACGTGTACACCAAATTTGTGTTAAAGCAAGTTTTTTTCCTTCCTAAGAAATTGCCACTCTTTAAGATTAAAAGAAATTACCATCCTAATGTAGCTTTGGGAAATAAGTTATTTTTTTAGATGCGTGTAAAGAAAGGCTACAGAACGACGAAACATTTCGTCTTGCTATCAAGGATACATAAACGTATTCCGAGCTCTAAATAGCGGAGAAAGGAAAGTATGTAAGAGATATAAAGTATCAGGAGAGCAAGGGGCGCGACAGTTGACACGGTATCTCTTACAAAAAGGTCATTAGTCGAATGAGAAAAGAAAAGAAAAACGAAAATGTATACATGTATATTAATGCGAAGTGCGTGCGTAAATATCTCTGAGACACAAACATACACACATGCACTTTACTTCATCAATCATCCGCGAGTCTCGCTCACATACCATTAAACGAATAGAAAGAGAAGAAAGGAGTCACAAATTACATATTCGTCTTATCTTCGCTTTTCTCGTGGAAGCTCGTTAAAAGTTTAACGTAAAAAAAAACGAGGCGTTTGAACAATTTTGTGTCGGCACCTTCGTGTAAATTAACTCAAACACGTATGTATTACGGTGGGCGGAAATTTTTTAACGCCCACTTTTTCCGATTATGTTTAAAACGAGGTTTTCTTTGATTCATTATATATGTCACAAATCGATATACATTCAAGATTGATGGATTCCCGTGTAAACATATCAATATCTATGTTTAAGGTGTACTTTATTACGTAGTTTTCACCACAAGCCCATATAATTCAAATATTCAGAAAGATAAACCCACAACTCTATTTACACTTGATATGCTTTTGATGATGGTTTCGGACTTCGATATTACTTGTATAACCTCCCGCGTAATATTTCGTCGAAAAAGAGATATCGTGAGTGTAAATCTAATGGACATAAATGTACTAAAACTTTTATGTATATGTGCATGAAAGTCTATCTGTCGAATGCGGGGATCGTCGTCCAACTTCCGGATGAGGATCGGCTCCGTCACTGTTTCTTCACGAATGGTTGTCATATTCATGTATTGACACATCACGAGACGGTTGACTAATGGACTGGTTAAATAATGGAATGTTTTCTCAGTCTCCTATTACCAACCACGAGGGCTTGGCCACTACCAAGTTAATTTTTTTCCCTTGTGCGAATCAAGACGACTTTCGTACTTGCCCTCAAAATTCTCTATCTCATTCTCTTTCGTTTTTTATCCTTTGGTTTTTTGTATATTTCGTATAAGAGGCGGATGATCTTGAAAGAAAGCCTCGGTGTTTCGTTCCGCATCAACAAAAACTCGGATCGCTTGACGCAAAAGCGTTTTTTAAAAAAGAATTCAAGGATGAGGTCTGACATCGAGATAATCTCTCGATGAGATAAGCTTCCTAGCGACTATTTTCTCATTTAGCTGATATTTGATCCGAGCTTTGTGCCTCCATCGAAAAACATTGTTCACCAGAATCTTGATAAAGGATTATATCGTAAATCTTGTTCGTTCCAATCACGCGATATATTGTTTAATTAAATTTTTATTTGTTATACTTTTTATCGACTTCATCACGCTCCATTTCCAATAAATCCGGTTTACTGAGTGTTGCTATCTTCTGTAAACTGTATGGTGTGATACGGGGTGAAAAATGAATGATAGTACGAGGGAAAGAGTCTTGTCATCGATCTTAAGGATCGTGAACTGGTAAAAAGGGAGAAAGATGTTTTCGTTTGTCAATGGTTTTGTGATGGAAGCAAGTTAAAAAGTTTAATATCTCACATATACTATATAATTTATAAATATGGATATACATGTATACGAGAGTGAGATGCCACAAAGCTTTTGTGAATGTTTGAAGGTGGACCACGCAGATCCTCTAACTTATCCTACACGTATTGTCCGCGGCCATATTTTATTTACGACATATATTGCGCTCGTGTTGAATTCATAATGCTCAACAGCGACCATAGATTCTGCACGCCTTGGCGATGACATCCCGGACGACGCCGAACGAGAGAGTTTTCTATTTCAGCAAACGAAACGATGATACGAAAGGAAAAAGATAGATGAATCGATGGAGAGAGAGAGAGAGAGAGAGAGAGAGAGAGAGAGAGAGAGAGAGAGAGAGAGAGAGAGGGAGAAAGGGAGAAAAGACACGAATGCTGTAAAGTTATACGAAGATAAATCTTGTGCCAACGTTGTCGAATTTATATGTGACTTTCGGACGTCACTTCTAGGGGGACAGTCAGCATGAGAAGAGAAATTCGTACCATTTTTTCACACCCTTGTCCACTAACGGATATTTGATACTCTTAGAATATTTAAGTTCGAGGTCATGGATTTGAACTCTTACTCAATGAAGGATAAGGAGACACGAGACGTTCCCAGTGGACATACAAGTTTCCAAAGGGACTTTGATAATTTGGTTGGCTTCTCTCCTAGTTTTCGTACTCGAAGACAATGATCGAGGGTTATCTTCAACTCGACTATCATCAGAGAAAAGCATACAATACATATAGCACGACGGTGGCTGATGCGGTTGGGAAATCCTGAAAGTCATATATGAACGAGAAAGAGAGAGAGAGAGAGAGAGAGAGAGAGAGAGAGAGGAGAGAAACAGTATCAATAGTGAAAGAGACGAGTCGCCGGATAAGCCGCGGTCAAAGGAACCAGCCCATAAACATGAGACAACTATTCTATTACGGACTGACATCTGATACAAACTTAGTTGAGCGATCACGGCTTTTGGCATGGTTCGCGCTCCTTCTCTTTCTCTTTCTTTCTTTCTCGATCTTCTATTGACTAACGTCACCTTATGTACGTATGTATAATTGTACATGTGTCTCCGCGTTCTGCAGCGAGTTGCTGAGACTGGTGAAACTCGCGAGATCGTAAGACGAGCGATGAAAGATGGAGCATGAATCGAGTAGGAAGTTATAGCTATATTGATAACCTTTTGGCAATATAAAATGATGATATAGGCGAGAATCGGTAGCTATGGATCCAAAAACTTGATGCCGATGTGCAAAATGATTGCCAACCCTCAACATAGAATAATAGAATACGCGAAAACCTTTACAGCCCACAGCCCTTCTCTACGGACATATATGCCTCTCTATCTTTTCTCTCTTCCTTCGCAATCCCTTTACACTGCGAATGGGCACGAAACTTTATAGCAAAGTGTGTCCTATACGGCTTCTTGATTTATTACCAAGTTAACCCTTGGTATGAAAACCCGTTTCGAGACATTCGATACACCCCTACTAAACATTTCTTCTCTGACATATCTTCGAGTCACGAAACGATTATTGCATCCACGAATCGTTAGCTTTGCACAGAAATTTAAGTGTACAACTATAAAGACTATTTTTTAACGAATAAGAACATCTCGCGACGTTTTAGGGCACTATTTTGCTTATATTTGCTCAGATCTTACGTGATATAATTCAGGAAGGCCAGGTTGTTACCATACATGATAAAAAAGAGCTCGTGTTCAATATATGTCTTTATCTTACTTACCTCGGGCCTTTTGTTCATCCTGTAATTGTCTCTCGAGGCTATCCTTAACTTCTCGTTCTCGAAGTACGTCCATCTTGAGCTCGGCTGCAAGCAGAAATAGAAAATATTGCATAATTTTTTGAATTATCAAATCTATATATATATATATATATATATATATACGGATTTACCGGATATTTTAGTCTTCATCAATATGAATCTTTTTGGAAATTGATGAAGAACTATTGAAACTTGAGACGTTTAAGTGTACCAGTGTAATGTTTTCGATAACTACATCGACTATCAGGACGAAATTACGCACAATAAAATATTGTATTAAGTGGACTGAACATATAGAACACATGAATCTTCCACCTGGGTTATGGGAGTGGACTGACGGATGGGTGGGTGGCAAAGTCGAATAGGGTTCGTAATGGAAGAGAGAGAATATCGCATGGTTCGCTGGCTTCGTGATTAAATCCAACGATGGAGATGGTCTGCAAACCAGAGAGCTCGCATAGTTACCTCTAATAGAATTATATTAAGACATGGAGATCCCCGTTGCTCTCGCTTCCCTCATTGAATCTCGTACCGTTTCTCGTCCCTGCCGTTTTGCTCTTCATCCTCTATACGATACTTGCTTCATTGGACGTTTCCTCTTTCTGTCCAACTCTCTCGTATCTTGACTACATGAGACGATGATAATGCCAGCAAGGTTACGAATCTACCAGAGCCAAGATTTCGCTACCCTCACTATCCCCTAGAGAATCGCCGCGCTGAATTAGCCATTTCGAATCTCGACGACGACGAGAGGGTCGTTAGTACGAGTCCAGAATGAAAAAATACCCTCATACCACGAGTGAGGATTAGTCGAGATGTTACACTCGGTTAAAAATCATCAATTTTTGACTCTGGGCATTCGACGTAAAAATATTCTTAAGAAACAATCAAGTCATTTTTAAAGTACTTTTCGTTTAATCCTTTCATCCAGAATTTTCGAGGAAGAATGGCTGTAAATATTGATTCAATTGTTTTTCACGTCTGCCAAAAATCTTAAAAAAATTGCATAGTTTCAATGAAACTTTCAATACTTTAGGAATTTTAATCGAACGTCCCATAAATTGTACCATGGAGCAAAGCAAAAATTTTCTAGAATTATTTTACGCAGAGCTCCTAATATGATAATGGAATTTTACCGCATGCTTCGTAAGTTTTACAGTGCTACGTAATGAGATAAACAATTGTGCTTAGTAAGAACAACAATTTGCCCATATGATCCTACGTTTCAGTGTGTCTGTCTATGGCTCATTATAAATATTGAACGAAAATTTAGTTGAAAATTCCTTCCACGCTGTCATAATTGTTCGATGATTATCTTTTTTTTTAAAACTGATTTTTTGATGCATTAATTAAGCTTTTCTCACTAATATTGATGCATGTTTTTTTCGACTCTCAATTTCCTTTCGACGAGTGCCGATAAACGAAGACAAGCCAAAACGAGAGTTCAATTTCTTCACTTTCACTCGATGTGAAGGTGGGGTTACCCTCAACTAGCACTCGTGCTACTGAAAATCACTTTTCAACCGTGTAACCCGATAGATAGAACGTTTCCGGAGTCTAAACCAAGGGGAGGGCTACTTTGGTTTTAACGAAAAAAAAGAACCTACATAGTGAGGGTGAAATTCTGACTATATGTAGTCACCAGCACCCTCTTTCTCGCTCTTACTCGTCCCCGGTCTCAGGACAGACATGAACAACCCCTTGTCGTCTTGTCGCTCTCCCTCACTGACGTATAGGTGGATGAATCCTCTCCCGCGATCTTCGAATTGGGTTTGTGGCTAATGAGCCGAAAAGCTCGTAACGTACGCTTCCATCTACTGTACGTATGTATTATAGCTTTTTCGCAGTTCATAAGGTTACCTTGCCCTTTCTATTGCCCATTAACGTGTAATAAAACAATTTTTGAATATTTCTTGATTAACAATAGTTATGAATACTCACAATTAAAAAAATAAAAGAAAACAAATATGTGGAATCAAACATATTAGGATTACAGTTGTAAATAACTTTTATTAAGTTTGTCATTCCTTAGATTAATCCTTCAATGAATATTTTTGGTTATTTTAAATTATATTCTCCGAATAAACATTCAAGTCATGTCATTTTTAACTGATTTAACCTATGAAATCAAACTTTCTCCACATAAGCCAAGAATTTTAATCGTCGAAAGTTACAACGAAATTTTTAATTGGTAATCAATCGATTTCTGGTTATTTGTAAAAAAGAAAAAATGCTCGTACATGAGCTACTGGATTAATAAGTAATCGATAAAAGTTACGAGCGTGTCCCAAGTGAATTTTATGTTTTTCATCACGTAAGGTCAATTATTATACTTATTAAAAATTCCTCGATTGAATTCGCGACTGCACATTTACATGACGCAAGTGGAAGAAGTACAGAGAACGAGAGAGAAAGGAGTATGAGCCGAAATCGCGAAGAAAAAGGAGGGATAAAGAGGAAGAGAGAAAGGGAATACTGCTTTTCGTCGACCTCCACTAACAGCAGACACCAAGCAGAGGGTCTGTATGCCAGCAATTTGAGAACGTTCGCGAGGTCCATTAACGGCGGTAACTCTTCACGACCGGCCGCCACGAAGATTCAATTTGAATGCTAACCAGAATAGGAAGTTCTCGCACCGGGGCACCGCGCTCAGGCATATCCTGTTATTGCCAATTTCGGCGCGTTTCTGCAGCCCACTTTGCGATCGTTTAGATTATCATCTTTCTCTCTATCTCTAATTCTCTCTCTCTCTCTCTCTCTCTTTCTCTCGTTATCTCTTTTTCTCCCTCCAATTCAACGTCCTTCTGATCACGTTTTCTACTCTCATCCTTTTCTTTTGCCCAACATGCTTTTCGCTTTTCTCGTCTACCGTGTAGATCTTTGTATCCGGATTCGTGCGGGGGTGGAACTTTGGTATATACGAAATTACTTCTGTAGAGACAATATTACACGTGTTCTTAGATAACAATGAAATTTCTCAAAAAAAAATGGATTTCTATTAATATTATAGGTACATTTTTTTTTAATGATTAATGTAAGGGGACCGAAAATTTCGTAATCAAAATCTACTCTTATTTTAATTTTAATAGAATTTCTGAAAAAAAGTTTTCATCACGTTCTACGATCTACATTTTTTTTTTGAAAACTGTAAATTTTCCGAATGAAAAAAGTTGCGCTTTTAAAATTTATATAAAGTTATCAAAAAGTCGAGCAAATAAAAAATATTGCTGTCCTCTTCTCGTATTCTGTATTACTTTACAAAAAGTTGTCAAAAAAAAAGTTGTCGCTGGGTGGTCGCAGAGACGAAATGAGAAAAAGAAGAATTAATTATTCCTTGGTGAGTTAACGGATAAGACGAGGAGGAGTATGAAGGTCGTAGTATTGAAATTAGGGTCGCAAGAGAACATTAAACTTGCAAGGATTAATATCGGCGTGGTTGAGGACCCGGTGAGAAAATAACTAGCAGGAAAAGACAGGAAAGGAAGCAGAAAGAGAGGGAAGTTCGTGTTATGCCGTACACTCGTAACGTTTAATGTTCGTCCGGGTTGGAACATTATCAGAGGTACACTTTAAAAAGAACCTGAACGAACAAGAGAGACACAGGAAAACCATCCAGAATTAAAAAGCAATATTCGCCAAGAATCTTGAGAAATTTTCCAGCGAATGCAAGCGTCACGAGACCCTAGTGGCATGGTGGTTTTGGAGCGTGCAGAAACTTCCTTGAACATCATTTTTATTTCAATTATAACGAAAGGGCAAGTTAGAGGGAGAGGAAGTGACAAAAAGTGAGACAGAGAGAGAGAGACCTATTCGTGGTAATCGTGTCGCGCATCATAAACCGCGAATTATTATGAGAGCTATTTATTCCTCTTTTGGTCCTTCTTCACCTCTGGACCCGTTTGGGAGTCACTTCAATGTAATTTTATTTTTTCCACCACCAAAAGTTCGACGTTTCTTCATTTCCTATTTAAGTCAAAAAGCAATTTCGTGTACAATATCAATAAATAATTTCTAAGAAGTTTTAATTACATTCGCTTTCGACGCATGGCAATAAATCAGAGTCCCTGAAGTCCCGTAGACTCAACGAGTGCACGTAATTCATGCCTGTCTTCCTTTTCGTTTTTTTCTTACATGTGGAATTACATTTTTATTCACGGTCACAAAGAACATAAACAACAATGCAAAGCTCAATGATATACGAGATTCATGATAAAATCTTTGTGATGGATTTCAAATGGTTGTTCGTCATTATTGAACAATGTGGATTGCGGCGACAGAGCAGAAGCTGTGTCGGCTCTTACGATGTTTCCTCGGTTTCCAACCCGAAAAGGATATAACGCGATATAAGACATATATAGTAATATACATATCGAACAAGCACCGAGTGTATGGATGCCTTTCGTGTATATAGAAGCTAAGATATATTCGCAATGGCCTCGAGCCACCCTTAGAAACAACAGTGTCAACTTCCCGTAGAGCGAGCCGCTGAGAGGTCGCCTCTTGTGACCCGATCATTTGAATAGTATAATGTAGTTTTCGTGTTCGTCACGTAGGAAATGTAACCAAGCTTTTATACGAGATGAAATTTTTTGGATCAACAAAGACGAAAAAGATCTGACTTCTTTAGGTCGAAGGCCCTTTGTGAAAAAAATTATAACTAGTTGGAAATAACCATCACAAATAATAATAAATAATGATCAAATACCAAATGATGGAAATTATTGAAAATATATCTTAACAAATTTCTGTCCGAAGAGTTGTAATTAAAATGATGTGCTTATCTCACTTTTTGGCTCAAATACTTTTATCTTTGATTATCGATCGTTTGAAAGTCCGTAAAATGACTTACTGATTTTTTTGGATATCTCCACCACAAGCAGATGGTTTCTTCTTATCGAATTATAGCAGAAATTAATTTTCTATTATATTCTGATTAAGGCACATGTTTACCTTGGTTGATGGGCAAGTTTTGGTAACGGCGAAGGCCCGAATTGCATAAATCTCGACTAGTAATCTCTTATAATCCTAATGTCGTACTATTTGCCTAGGCATACAGGGTCGATTAGGGTGTCCACTGAGTAGGGATGTTACGAGTTCTCTACTGCTGTATAGGCTTCTCAACTCGGCCATACTGTATATTATTGTTTCTGTACCCTTGCATATTATAGTCGAATAACGATTAAGTGTACCGGGGAGTTTGTCCTGGCCGGAGGGCTGATATATAACGTCGCGGAAATTCAATTGTCACGAGATCCGTTCTTACGTATATGTATATTGGTTCTGCTAGCCGATGCTAGCTCAATGGGCAATTTAAAAAATGCATCATAAATAGGAATTCCGTTGGGTTCGATAGCGTATGGAACGCGATCGGAGGAATTTGAGAAAATACGAGAGGAAATGCAGTTATGGCAGTTGACATTGATTACTTCTCGATAATTAACGAGCAGATGCCGAGTCAGTAATTCCCATCGAACCGTTGTGTATACGGCTTGACGGCGGTCTACGAGCCAGTTTGCAGGTCTGGTCGTCTTCCTTCGTCAATTGCTCGAGGGCAATTTGACTTGGACTCTCGTCTCTCGGTCGAGAAGTCTTCAATCTACGCTTCCAGCGATGACGGAGTCTCCAACAAGAGTCTGATACGGTAGTGGTTCTCTTACTTGATTCACAAGCATTGCCTTCGGGGGTCAATAGTTCTACATGTGGGATTAGGACCTTCCAGAGGTATGAGGTGCAATGAGTTAGGGAAAGGGCTTCGACTGCGCCAAGCTAAAAACTAGATTGTTATACAGGCTCCCTTCTAAAGAGAAAGATGGTAGGAGAGAGTTCTCCGGCGGGATTTAAGACGGAACTAAGCCTTGTTCCGGTTACTGACCACTTTGCCTACCATTAACCATTAACGGATCTATACTAAATAGGATTAGATATCTGAAGGTTGAGTAAGACATATATAAGAAACGAATGGGAGCTCATAAGTGCATTTCATAGTTTTAGAAGACGAATAACAATTCAATATATAACCTTACCTTTATCCACTATAAAAAAAACCTATGCATGCAAATTATTGCTGGCGTATCTAAAGTTGAATTTATGCAATTAAAAATACTATAGCTGATGTCCCAACAATCGATATTGAAAACTGTCATATAGCCAAGGCTTTATTTCAATACTGAACTGAAATTCAGCATTATGCCGAAGCCGCAAAAATGACGCTAGCCTAAAATGCACGATATGAGAATACCAGCAAAAACGCTTTTAACCGCGATAACGTAATTAAGAGTGCGGTTAAACATATAGGAAATGTCCATATATCTACTCTATGGGACATAAACCATATGGCATCCATTTGAAAGCCACGTGCGTATGTACACTCGTATTGGAGGGCAAGAGACATGAAAATCACATACGTGCATGACATATATCTGGTTTGTTCGCGATTTTCTTTCTCTCTCGCTCTCTGTACAGGATACGTAGTACATATGTACGATCATTTGTACACGTGTCAGGGAATCTAGAATATATGTACAGTGTCACCATAAATACATATACAGCATATACATTTATATTTCTACCAATATATACAATAAATATATATCTATACGTGGATGAGGGAGAGCGAGAGCGAATTAGCTGGCACCTGTACATATCGCTCTCTGGTCGAGTGGTGGCGAGAGAAACGCGAGTATGCGGTTCCGATAAGAGGATATAGGCTCTCTGTGACTACACCAGTGTGGGAAATAAAGTGTGCAACATGTACATATATACATTTCGTAGCTGGTAATACGAACGGTCTCGCGGAAATCTTGTTTTGTCCATTTAGTTCTGTTACTATCTCCTCGCGCTTGTGCCTTTGCTTCTTCGCTTTGAGAAAATGCGTGAGAAGCGAATTGATAATAGCATGATAACTCTGCTGCTCGAAAGACGACCCCCCGCATCGAGAATTCTATACACTTCCCTCTTATTCTATCTTTTTCCTTTACTTCGGATTATTCTTACGTAACGAGAAAGAATTGATCATGGAATCTTGTCGATCGTCGAACGTACTTCGTGATTTCTATTTATACAGTGTAGACAATTTCTCACAGACAATTAGATGTTTTTCAAAATGTTTGTTTCCGTTTTTCAATTACGATCTAAGAAAAAAGTTTGAGGAAATTATGATTTTTTTTTAATTGCAAATATTCGACGTTGACAGTATTTTGTTCAAGATTGAAAGTCAGCTGCTACGATTTTTTTTCCCTCTGACTCATGCATAGATGCCTCTTCTCGCCGGTCCACGCGTACTCTGAGACGTAGAGAGATACGCTGGAGAGCCTTTTCGCGTTTCGCGATAGGCATTCACCGCTGCTCCACAAGATTGTGGACTGAGGGGTATCTATGCGAGTTATTGCTCGAAAAGACTCCTCGCGAAAGACACCATCGCATCTTTCATCACGAAACCAGAACGATTTCGTAATTTTTTATTAGAGAAGTTTTTATTTTTATTTTTTCATTAATTCTACAGAAGTCCAATGCCCTCTCTCCTTTTCCAGCTGTTAAAATTATTGGTTCAAAAATGTAACGAATTCGAGTATTGTACCAGTTTAGATACTCATTATTCAAATATTATTTTAATTTGAAATCTCTCAATTAAGGAATTTACATTTTACCAGCTATCGTTTTTTTGCACAGGTATAAAAAGTTCGATAATTCATGAACTAATTAAAATTTACATACTTCCTCACCTAGCATCGTGACGAGATAAAAAAATTACCCTATGTAAAACTCTTATCACCATTCGAGATTTTACGTCTCTTTCTTTCCTCAACTCTCGCAACTCTACGCCTACATATCAACTCTTTTTTTCCAACGTTCCCGTCTAAGATCTGATCGTAAGTTCACGGTATCTTTCTCTCTCATTTTTGCCTTCACATTTTTTCACTCTCCATCTCGCTTCTGTTCGTTTTGCACCCTCCTGTCTTCTTTTTTCTCACCCTGCGAACTAGTGGTATAACGAGGCTGACATGCCACGAAGAGTCCGATCTTTATCATTATTACGAGTGTACGTCTGTCTGTCTGTCTGCTGGACTCGGCTCTGAAAGAACTGTTGGCACATACATATGTATACAGGGTGACTCGCTTAAAATGTTAAAGATAAATAATTAGTCTAGTTTTATATAAAAAATCAACACTCGATAATTGTTACCCACTTTATTTTTGCAGGAATCCTAAATATTTTAATATTGGAGTAATTAAAAGTGTAATCTACAAAAATTTAGCATCTTTTAATAAATTTCTTTTAATATGAAAATAATGGCTATAGAATTTGAAAAAAATTGTAGAATGTGTCGTGTTTTCAATTCCTCTCAGTATCGGAATAGCAACTTAGTTCTTGAATGTTTAAAAATTGGAATAGTTTATGGAAACAAATCCAAATGGACGTACTCAAGTAATAAAATAGCTTTAATAATAAAAGTACTGACTCTCGAATGCTTTTGACGGTTTGGATTCTATCCTAAGTGTTTTAAAAATGATGAATCTTTAGAGATTTGCTGTGACCCACCCTGTACACAGTAAGCAATCTCTGTTGGATTCGCTCAGGACTCAGTCTCGTTCATGTAGCATTGCGCTCAACTTGTATCTGTTGCATGACCGCGTATATACACGGTTGTAAAAAGAAGGAAGACGAGAACGTGAAAGAAGAATATCGCGTGCACCGGAAATGGCACGCGTTGTAAAATCGGACCTTCGTTCTCTTTTCTTCATCTCTCCCTCTCTTGCTAGTTTAGTTTTCGTAATCTAACTCTTTCCTTCTCATATTCGCTCCTATATCTTAATCTTGTCTCACTCCAAGTTGCGTATCGTCCATCCTTGTGAAAAAGCCTCCTCGAACACCCTCTCTCACGTGTCACTCGTTCAAGAGGCGCAATCAACAATCGTTTTAATGAATACGCTCGCTTTAATCGTGAGCTTGAGCGGCTCCCCATGTGTGGTTATTATCTTCATCTTTACACTCGGTAGCGAAGAGGGGAAAAAAGGGAATGAGAAAGACTTATAATCGTGAATTCGTGTTATATATCCCATCTTATTTTCTCTTATGTACAGTAATTTTCTTTTCTTTCTCAACGTGAAGAGACGTGAAAACAAACGAAGCGATCTAAGAAGACACGCGAATATCATTTTGTTAGGGACAAATATGAGAGTAAATTAGTGGTTAGGCTTTGAAGTTAAAGGGAAAGACAGAGAAGCAGACATAAATGAAAACAGTGTATTTATCTTTGTCCGGTCAACACTTTTCTCGAGAGATAAAAGCATTGACCAATTGATGCAGCGAAAACATAATAATAGTAGGAATTTCCAAGTAAAGACTGTCAATTATTTTTCTTCGAGTTATTTAGTGACACTAAGATACTTTAGTTATTTAGTTGCACCGATTCTTCATTGTTCCATACTTTCCTCAATTTATATGAGTATCTCGTGAAAAAATACGAAACAATGATTCCAGAACTATACCGGATTGACACGATTATACCAGTGCAGCTTCCTTTATTAATTTTCGCAAGAAATCAACAATTTTCCATCGCGATGAGGAACGAGAGATAAATCTTAATAATAGCAATAGGATTGATGCGTGCTCGTTACCTCCTTCGTTTGTTTCTCTCCCTTTTTATTTTTCATTCGCTCTGTTCGCAAATATATTTTTTTTCAACGCCAACACAAGCACATATACAAACAGAAATATTTCTCTCGTCTCTTGCTGTCTCGCTTATCCCATTTTTTTCTTTTCTCTGTGTTGGTTGAGATGAGCACGAGCGCTGTTGAATTCTATCTCTTACTCTTTCACTGCGTGCCGATCATAAATAACCACCTGGTATAATAAGACATCAACGAATGGCTCCGCGCACCTACGCCCTGATACGATCTTTATGGACATGACAGTCGGAAGTTGTTTTGCTTTTTTCGTTACGTTTGTAACTTTATTCCTTCGTGTTAAAAGTTAAAAAAATTGTTTTTAATGTTTTTTTATTCCAAATTTTGTGTGCATATTTGCGCACGTGTATAATTACGAAATCTCATTATTAATTTTTTAGTTTCGTCTCCTGGATCGTAAAAAAAAAACAAATTATTGCCTCATTTCTGTTCAAACATTTATTCTCTTATGTCGAAAGCGATATTTGCTACATTGTCGAAAGTTAATCGGCATTTTTCAATATGTCCACTGTCGTGAAGTGCGCCTTTCTGAGTTTCAGCGATCGTCAATGATTATCGATGCACTTGAAAAAATAAATGTGCTGCATATATATGCTCATATCGACGGTAATTGTGAATCGTTAAAAAAAAACGCCGGAACGTCCTGTTGACGATCTTGTGGACTCGCGATTGCTGCGACATACTCTGTCCTTTTCTTGCTTCATTGCTCGCACGATTTTATCGATCCGGCTCTTGAAGCACCTGCTCTCCTCGCAACGATTAGTTTCGCGTCCTGTTTTCCGCTCGCGATTGCGAACCACCTGAAGGTATACATGTGTTTCGATATGTATATATACATATAGATTTTTCTGTATATATTTATGTATATACAAAAATGAATATCCCTGCAGTTAATATACCTCGAAGTTAGAGTTTCTTATCGCTCGCAAAAGGCCAGTTCTTTATTTTTTTCTAAGCTCTCCGATTGACGACGAGATTGTTGGCTCTCGATGTATCTTTTTTCACACTTACTCAACCACTCGACGATTGAAGGAACTCTTCAGAAAGACGAATGAATTAACACAGTCCATAAACGATCGAGATAGGTATATACAGATCATCACCGATGCGTTGTTGTCGCCATTCGTGCCCCAACACAAAATAAAGGACATTCACAAAAGATAGTGAAATCCTTATTATAATATCGAAAAACGTAATACAGGAATGCAAGGAAAAAATGATTGCACGTGACGTTTATAGATATGCAGGTATTCACGTTTTTTCCAATATCTAAATTTTCATCTTTTTTATCTAATTAATTCAGTAATTAATTAACTAATCTTGTTGATAGATTTAATAGGTTTTTACAAATTTATTAAGTGTGAAATTTTAATTTCATTTTACAATATATGGCTATTCGAATTATGTCTATTCTCGTTCGCTGCTCTACTCAAATTTTTGGTACATCTATCTAATACAAAGCATTAAATTTTTCCCCGTTAACATTGTCGAAATGGCTGTTTGGAATGGCTATCATTTACAAAGCTTTTGCTACTCAGCAGAAACAACTGTACTTATCTCGAATCAGACGCGTCGACATCTCGGAAAAAAACGACCGAAAAAATGTACTTTTTGGACGAGTGGTTTGCACGAGCTTTCCTGATCTTCCTTTTTTCTTTACTCTTTCGCGGTAGTGTAACAAAATATTCGTATCTCTCGGAAAGCAATAAACGACATCGTTAACGACGACGGTGCAAAAGAGTCAGAAGCGCTGTTCGTCCGCTCACGTGAAACTTTTCTTCTCTTTTATTGCACGGTAAATAACACATTTTATTTCTTCGACTCTCGTGCCCTACGAAAAATCTCGAAATAGTAGAATCAAAAAAGTTTCTCGAGCTGCGGTAGGTCAGGTTTTTCGCTTTTTACGTTATATTTAATCCTAATAAAAGCGGTTTGTTGGCCGAAATAAAGTTGTTATTTGATATGCAATTTTTGCCTGAAACAAGAAGGCGACTATATCTTGCTACAGCAATTTCGTCTTGTACGTACAATAATGAAATAAAAATAAAAATGTCTAAAATTGTCTTTATTATTGTCTTTAAATATTTTTTTAAACGCCAATTTTCAAAGGAAATCCGTGGGAGGTGACGCGTGCATGGGCCCTTTGGTTCGTAATATTATTCTTCTCTCACTCTCTTTGTTCAACCCCGACGACTGTCGTACGAATCTGGCAATAAAGTTACGCGAATTAGCGGGTACTTAAACGACGAGGGGCTCACGCATGATCGCCAATATGTGAGAATTATTATACCTATACAATGATAGTCTTTTCGTGTCCCTCCTTTTTTGTTTATAAATTATTCGATTTGAATTTATTTCCATTCTCCCTCGTTGTTTCTTCGTGTTGTCATCGCCAACAAAATACTTCACAGTGTATTACTGTCTTTTCATCGTGGCTGTATAGCTTTACATACGGCATGTATACCGCACATGTTTGCGTAAAAAGTTAAAGAGTCGTCCGACAAGACAAGAGGTTCGTCGACCGTGTGGGCAGGTCCCCAAGGAAATTATTGTACCGTCGAGTAATTACTCTGCGACGTCCATTTACGCCCCTCCATTTTTGTTGCTTAGCGTACAAATTTCTTACTTTTTTTTGCATAACTATTCAACGAGACAATCCCTGAGGGTATAAGTGTTCCGTCGTGCTATCTCCATTTGCATTCAACACTTTCAAGTCGAAGTAGATTTTAAGGATTTAATGGAAATTGAGGAAAAATAGATTCAATTTTTGCAATTATGAATAATTATGAGCGACGCCGAACTATTTGTCAATTAAATTAAATGAGCCATCCGTACAACTTAAGCAATTTCAGAAATAGAAGAAAGCTGTCAAAGATTTGAAAAAAAAATGATTGTCATAATATTCATAAATTTATCGTTGATCAAAATTTATTTTCGAGCGCACATGTATTTATTCTACAATTAATCAATGATTCTTTAAAACAATTGTGAATTAAAAAATGAGCGTGTGAAGGGGATTTCGACAGATGATTCATATTTATCGCTTTCTTTATATGATTATGATCAAAATAATCGCTGTGATCTAAAATATGAGTGATTATTGGATATTTATTTTCAACAAACTTTTTGTGTTTCCACATTTGGTTGAGTTACTCGGATGGTCAGTTTTAGATGACTCATCCTGTATATAAATTCACTCTTATATATAAGTAGCATTCCAAGAGCTTCTTTTTATTGTTAAATAAATAATCAAGTACACAGTTGTATTTCCATGTTAGGTATAATTTATTATCCTCCCTCAGCCAGGCAAGCCCACCCCTTTTGCTTTCTCTCTCTCTCTCTCTCTGACTCACATTTAGCATAGTCTTAAATTTTCTCGCTCTCTAATCTTGTCTCTTGTTCTCAGGCTTAATTTCAATATCTCCTCTCTCTTTCATTCAAACACATATACAAACTTGGTCTTTTCTTGCTCGGGTGAATCGATTGCGCGAGTTTTATATATAGGTTTCGTTTTTTTTTTTCGTTTTCTTGCCCGAGCCCTTCGTCTTTCTCCTTGTATCCTTTTCCCAGCATCAACAGCAGCGAAGAACCCCATCCACGATCTCGCGATTTGTGCGCTATGCTAACAGAAATCCTGGCAAGAAAGAGAGAGGGAAAAGAAGAATAAGAGAAAAAGAGGGTAAGGCCTCTCGCGTTGTTTCTTTAATTGACAATCCACTGCGTGTGGTATACACAACCATAAGTAGATATATAGCCATATACGTATATGCGAATTTCGATTCCTTAGACTCTGGTGCAACGAGGTGGGAACCGACAACCCAACCGACTCGAGCCCAAGGCGCCCCACAACATCGTATTGTCTTTCCGATTTTTATTCGAACTTTCTCGAGTTAGTTAGTTCTTCGAGGTTCTTTACTCGTTTTCGAAACGTTCGTAAGTGCGCATTAACGTAAAGGATATTCTACAACGCCTGCGAATTCTTTTGAATTAGCTAAATCAGTCAAATGTTTTTAAAAAATGAGATAAACACGTTTGAAAATATTAAATTTTAACACTTTGTCAATGGGAGTGTAGATCTAAAATTAGGCATCTCTCAAAAGATCTGTGATGCATGAATATTCCTTTTTATATGAGAAAGCCCATACAGGTTAATATAACAACATTTGAGAAACAAAAGAACGTAACCTGAATCACCTTACTTGATTCGCGGCAAAGAAGTCATGCCTTTTTTATATTTAAATAAAGTATATATACTTGATTAAATACAAAACATTGCTTGCCCCGAAGAATCAGCTTGCCAAACTTTACGCTTCGTGAAACTCTAATGACTACACCGCGACCCAACAACGTGTTTTCATCCTTCCGGGGAGAAGAAAAAACCCTGTTGGGCCATTAAAAATCCTCGAACTTTGACATTTGGCGTTTCGGTCTGCTTCAGTCAGTAAATTGAAAATTCAAATTCTTTTACCATTTTTGTTTGTTTTTCTTAATTAAATTACAGCTATAATAATTATCCTATAGACAATTAATAAAAGAAGAAGCTAGTTAAGATTTTTTAGTTCTCTTTTATTTCAGCAAAAATATTCCGTACATTTTTTTATCTTATTAACGCTTATAATATTTTATTAAATAATAAATTTATTGATAAATGTGCTTCTTATTTAGTTCAATGATTCTCAAAAATGTATTGTCTTCAGTTTCAAGAATGAAAGAAAGAAAATACATTATGCTCTTCGAAAAATCAATGGCATCATTTTTTCAAACATACAAATTATACAGAAATAATTTGTTGCAGCGATACAGATGACGTAGCTTCTGAGTTATAAACGCACATGTAAAGTTCGTGTTATGGTCGTTTGAGTGGAGTCAAAAAGAGGCTGTAGTAAAACATATCTTGGCTGTTAGCCACGTTAACAAAAAGAAGGAAAAAAAAGCAACAAAAAGAACATGAATACATATGAATTCTTCCTAATGCATTGACCGCCATGCCATAAGGACGCGATCCTCGAGTTCACTTCGTCTTGCTTTTATTTTTCTTCTCAGTTGCTCTTTCTCACTCGACGAAACGAAATAAGCCAACGAGAGTTACGATTTCGTAGGCGCCTGGGCGAGCTTCTCGTCCGTCCTGTAATGCCTTTTTCTACTTCTTCTCGTTCTCTCTTCCCATTCTTTCAGTCTTTATACTTGCCTCTCTCTGCAACTTCTCTTCGCCAATTTTCTACTACAATTTTCTACATATGCAATTTTCTTTCCAAATAAATAAAACATTTATCAAAACCATCTTCAAATTAACAGCTCTCGTGAAAGAAATTCAATTGAATAATTAAATTATAGATCATTTAATAAAGTCCTAATTAGATTTAATTTCGCATTTATTACCCGTTTTATATAATTTATTCATTTTCGAAAGTTCTGATTCCCAAATTAGAAAAAAAAACGATTTAGCATAATCCTCAAAATACAGTAATTTTGTAACATGTGAAATCTTTTGAAAAAAACAATAGAAATTTTTTATATTCCATCAGAAGCTAATAAATATTTGCATATTGTTTTTTCCAATTTGACAATAACTGTCGTTCTTTTACTTTTTTTATTCTTAGTTGAGTTTAAACTGGATGCAATTAAATATTCGTGGCTTCGGAGTTGGCAATGACGACGTGGGTACCGCCAAGTCCGAAATGTATATAAATATACATATATATATCATCGAATGCGCTACCTTAACGATTGTCTCTGGGTCAGAGGTCACTCCACACGCACACACGTGAAAAAAATGAGTAAAAAAAAACAATATGTATAATCCACTAAGGTAGATCGCGATTCAAGCGCCTCGATACAACGGCGAATGGCATGGGAACTATTATGCTTATTAAGGTGGAAAGTAATAAATTATAGACGGCTAATAATGGGAACCTCGAAGAGCGTAATTGATGTATGCAAAGGAAGTTGTTCCTATATGTGCTATAATGCGTGGCCTCTGTGTGTTTCGCTTACACGAGATTTCCGACCGAGGGTTCACTGTACTACATCGATATGCGCGAGAGGGAGGGCTCGACATATCGATCTTCCACATATAAATATACATATATAAATACATATGTGTAAATTCACTTGCTAATCTTCAGTGTTTTATTCACTTTTTCAATTTTTTCTCGCACTAAAAGATGACCGAAGATCACCTCATCAACCCTCGCGCATTAGGCACAAAAAGTCAAGTAATTTTAATCGGCGCCAGTCACCATTTTTCTTTCGCCTCTTTGTTGAAGCAAGAATATGTTTCTCGACGAGTCGAGAGTAATAAAAGCGCGAGTGAAATAGTATTTATCGCCGAGTGCTACGATAAAAAACCACGAAGCCACTTGTTCTCTCTCTCTCTCGTAGACATCTCATGTATATCCTGAGAACAAGCCGATAAACTAATTCGGTTCTTAATTAAATCTAAGATGGTATACGAGAGAGAGAAAGGGGAAGAGAGAGAGCCGATAATTAAAAGTGACCGGGGGAAATAAACGTCGACGTGTACGGGATGCTGCGCGTGAAATGATTCACGTGCGGGAGGGAAACAGAGAGAGGGAGACGGAGAAGGAAAATCACTACAGAGACGAGTCTCGAAGAGTTGTAAAAAATAAATAAAAGTCCAAACCTTTTTCCGTGCTTTGTCACGAGGTCACCTGCTGCGCTTACATTTTCGCTACCTTTAATTACCTCGATTCGGGCGAATGATTATTGGAGTCGTCGAAGAAGCGATAAAATCACATATAATTCCTTTTTGACATTTAATATTACAGGGAAATAAGTCAAACAAACACTGATCGATTTAATGAAAACCAAAATATAAATACAAATAAAATCCACGTACTTACATGACTATGCACTAATGGCGATAATTAAAAAATATAATGACCTTTCGGGGCGAAAAATCCGAGATACTTAAGATATGGGCTAAAGTTATAAAATCAAAGTGAGGATAGACGGTGAATGAAGCGGCATGCTGTCTGTGGATCCGACCAAGCGAAGCTTATGAGAAGAGGGGGTTGGTGGGTGGGTGGATGGGAGGGTCGTGGTGTGGCAGGGTTAACCATAAATCAATCAAAGTGCATTCGAGCGGATCGAGGAAGGCAACCGAGCGGTTGTTGAGCTTTCGCGCGTTATAAACGATACACGCATAAGACACACGCACACACACACACACACACACACACACACACACACACACACACACACACACACACACACACACACAAGCGCGCACACATACACACATAGACACAAACACAGATACGCAGGAAGAAAAGAAAACGTATATATGTATGAACTCACGTAGTATTACCATGAACCTCAACACAGAAGGCGTCCCGCGGTAGGTGGACGAGAGCGGATGTTTATATCAATATTTCTGTTTGTTCCATGTAACGTTTATGCTTCTTGCGACGTTGAATGAGCCACACGACCAACCCTCTCTCCTTTTTTCTCTCTCGTTTCTCCCGTTCGGTTGTCCATGTTGGTTCGTTGATATACAGATACATATATACGACGAATAAGGAAGGAATGAAAGAACGAAGACGAGTCCAAAGGTTCAGTGGAACCACCCACTGGCACTCACGTGGTTATAGTTATAAATTTTCCTTTAACTTGCTCGTTCTCGCTCGGTCTTTCTCATACTCTATCGTTGTACCAGAACGAAAGATATTCTCCACTCCTGTAGCCTTCTCTCGCAGCGACGTTAATTCACCATTATATCTTTCTCACTGCTGCTCAACATTGTAATACTCTCTGTCGTCGAAACCGTTCAATAACTAGGCCTCGCATTTCTCACGAGCAATGCAGAAATAACATATGCTCAGAAAGAAAAAAAATAAGAAGAAAAAAGAAATATTGAGTCTCACGACACAACCAAAGAACACCCTTCGAGAAGCTCTAATTAAATACTCCGATGCCTAAAGAAGCCTGTTTAGAAGCATCCCGAGACGCGGCAACATGAAACAGAAAAATATATATTGCAAGTATCCAGAGAATGTTCATGTTACTTTTATACGATGATTAAGTATAACTGGATTTTTTAAATATGGCCGCTTTTATAGAATAACTCAACTTTTTAAAAAATAGCATGCCACAGGTGAAAAAAATGCAATTAAAAAAGAATGCATGTATATCGAGTATAATTTGAAGCTCATGTTAATTTTTTATATGGAAATTCTTTCTAGAAATCAATGGTTGTTTATTTGTCAAATAGATTTGAATGGATTATTTAGAAAAAAAAAAAACATTAAGGTATCACTGGAAAAAAATTGTGAAATCTTATGCGTGTTCAACTCAAGTTCTTTTGGAATATATATCTTCCACATTGCACATGTGAGAGTAGCAAAAATTTGAAAATCTTTCATCAGTTTGGTCAAACGACATTTCAAGAAGAATGAGAATAAAATTTACTTGGTTTATTTCACTGCTGGATCTAGCATATGACGTCCTCGATTGAGCCAATATCGCGGCAGTGAGATAAAAGTGGCGCTGTTGCGGTCCCATCCTTGGCTTCACCTTTCGGTTTTCTTTGCGATTCACTCCCTTTCATTTAGTTTTCACGATACATCAATATATAAATATATATTATAAATAAATGAATAAATCAATATATATTTTTATATATCTGTATTCATGTGATATTCCAAAATATCCTGGTCGCAACTGCAACCGCTCGTATTTGGAGTCCATCGTCGTTGTGGTCCTTTGGTCGTTTTGCTGCAAGGAACACCCCGCATGCGAGAGAGAGGGAGGCACTGAGGAAAGTATACGTACATTGGGGCTCTGTGCATATGGAGTTCTCGTATAGATATAGAGTCTTATTAGCAGGAAGGTACTCGTTTTGTTCGTTTTTCGATGTCGTGTCTCTCGTGGGCCTCGGATAATAGGATTTCACGTAAGCAGCCTCCCAGGCAGACGGCCCAAAAATCGGAGGACTTTACGGCCAAGAGCATCAGTAGTGAGCCTCGTAACAGTCGCAACGAAGAAGCATCGTCGTCGTCGTCGTCGTCGTCGTCGCGGAACCATCGAGGGATATGCTGCATGCTCGATAAAAAAGTGGAAGAGCTCGAGGTGGAAGCACGAAACGAAGAGAGAAACGCTTTCCGATACCGATTTTTGCCTGTGTCGGTTGTGCAAGTGTGGTAACTTTGTTTGTGTGTTCATCTCTCTCTCCCTCATCCTCGTATTTTTTTCTCTCTCGAGCCTACAATTTTAATTAACCCGGTACCGGGTAGCAGCGATCGCGATCGAATCGGGTGCACGATCTACAAGGAATCTACATAAGATCCTCCACTCCCGGCTACAACTCAATCCTCTCTATATCCTCTCTTTATTCTACTCGTGCTTCCCTCCTTAACCGTGCCCCGAGATTCTGTTTTGCTTTTCTGACCGTACCTATACCCCCCCCCCCCTCCCTTTTGCCTCATCTTTATACTTCTCTCTTCTCGTAGTATCTTAAGGGCCACTAGGCCCTCTCGCGCGTGTACGATGCGCACAATCCACGAAGAAACACTCACTAGCCCTGAGATCTCGCTGCACCCCCTCTGCATTATCTTTCGTAGGATCGGAGATAGCGTCTTCTTCTCTCCTCTTTACTCCCTAACCCAATCGCCAAACACAAGTCTCTCGTACTCCGCTGAATCTCTTCTACCCAAGCTCATATTGTCTTCGCCTCGCGTGTGCTAACTTTTTGTCCCGGTATAAAGAGACGACGACAATCAGCCGGTATAAACTTAAGAAGGAAGCGAAGAGCAAATGAGATGGTAGGAGAAGAAGACGTAGAAACAAGCTCTCCTCGAGAAAGCGTCGCTATTGAAGGAGACTTTCCTGGATCCTGGTCAAACGATCTTCCGACCAAGGTAAGTTCTGCTCTCCTTTAAAACATCACGTTTCTATATTGATACATTAATGATTCGATAATAATCATTCTGATCCAGCTCATCATGCTCAGAGAAAACTTCAAAAAAAATATAAAATACTAGTCACCAACGATTCTGATTCAAATCAAACTTATTTCATATTTATATAAACTCTCACTTAGAATTAACGGGACAGACCTAGTTAGAATTTTCGAAAAATCGATTTTTTTTTATTTCATTTTCAAAAAGTAGAATCTCTTACGAACATTTTCCGCCCAGGTAAATGTAAATCGGACCATTATTCGCCGAAATACAAGACTTTGTAGCACGTCGTGTCTGAGCCATAGGTAAGCAGGTAGCGGACTTCAAGTGCGTTTTTCTCGAAACCATGTTTTTGAAGTCGGTGATCACTGTAGCTCGAGAACGGCTTTACCGATCGGGTTGAAATTTATATCACTTCTTCTATACATGGTAGTCCTCCATATGAACGAAGGATTTTTTTTTTGGATAATTATTTTTATTTTTAATAGCAAAAAATGGAACTGATATTTTGGTCAAAAAAACACTTTTGACTTTTAACGGCCGCCATTTTGTGAAAAATGGAAATTTTTCAAAACCCTTCGTTCAACTGGAGCATTATATCATTAACTAAAAATCCCCTCCGTTTTTTTTGTTTCAGATGAGCCGTTGCAGCGTGAGCTTGATCACCGCAAACCGTGTTTTTTTTTGCAGCGTCCTCGGCAATTGACGGTCACCAGCTTATTTCGATATGTATTGCGTTGAAAAAATTGCAACATATACATTACATATGTATCTTTTAAACGGAAGAACTTTTGTTGTGAATTATTTTATCGTTTGACCAAAAAAAAATTGGAAAAAGGCCTTTTTTTTGACGTTCCAACTAGGTCTGTCCCGTTAAGAATATTCTCCAACGGTCACTAAGTTCCAGCACCAATATTCCAGCAACACAAAAGTCAGATTTGTCAAAAATTATAATTTAAATGGATGAGACATTCGTGGAACGCCAATATAAGATTTATCTGGTCCTTCGTTGAATATCAGCGTATATTATTATGTAATTCGACCTAGCATCAGCAGCACGTGGAGGATAATAAATATAAGACACCCTACTTAACTTTCATTCGATGCATGAAGCAGAGACGCGTTCAGTGATCGTCCAAAAGAACTGACTTGAGCCTTTCCTGCAACCTTCCTTTTTTTCTTTCTCTTAATATATATGAAGATATACGTTTTCGTTTTATTTCTCGTTGTTCCATAAGTTTGGTCGAAGCGCTCGTGCTCGAAGCCGCCACAGCAGCGGCCACCGTAGAAAGAAGGATAAAGAAGGATCGACGCGAATAAAATGATCGAAGCGCGGGGGGTCCCAACGACAAAGACGAATAATACATTATATCGATAATATTCCACCATCGCGAAGAGAACATCTATCCCTTCGTGGATTGTCACGGGTATATACCGCGAGTGCGTCGGCGTGCGTGCGTGCGTGGCGGAAAGAGAAAAAAGTACCGGGACTATATGTGCTACGGTAACACGATAGGAGGCCGTATGTAAAATCATCTGGTGTAAAACGAGCTGCTGGCTCGCTCGAGTATTAAATCGGGTCCTTGTCTCTTTCTCTCTTTCTCTCGCTCTCTTTCATCTTCGTCTCTTTTCATACCATCCCACCCTTCGTTCCATCATCTTCACGAACACTCTTTCTTTAAAGATAAATACTCCCGTATTTTGTCCCTGATTCTTTGACGGTTCGATGAAGAATCGAGGATCAAGTAAATCATCTCATACGGAAATATTCAATTCAAGAACGTCAACTTATTTTTTAATACGTTTTATTGAAGATGGAGATAAATATAATCGAATTAGAAAATATTGAAAGTTTGAATTGATAGAAAAAGAAACAGACACTTTTTTTAAATTCGATGAATACATTTGGTATCGAGTTGAGAACAAAATTAATTTTTTTTTCTCGAGTTGGATCACATTTAGAAAACCAATACTTTTCGTGCTCAATGACCAGATTAACAAGCATATATATCGACTCCGCGGTCTTTAGACATCGAGTCCGAGAAGTCGAACCTCCGTATTTCAAGTCGAGACTAAGAACAAGATTCTTTGTCGATCCCACTACATTCTTATCGTCAAGTCAGTGAACGCATTAGTTAAGGTCTCCGAAAATGACACTTTGTATCGGCTAATGGGTAATTAAAGTCCGGGGGAGGTTACGATTTGAAAGAATTTATTTAACAAGAACGGTGATGGCGCGAATTTTTGTGTTGAAAGGTCCAAAGAGAAAAAAAAGAAGGAGCGGGGGAGAGAAAAGGTTATGGAAGGACGTTGGAAAAGAGACAGCAGAGATTGAGGTTTCAGTGTGCGAATTTGGTCACTATCGCGAACGTTTTATGGCCATTGGGCACTTAAAAATCTGGGCAAAATCCCACCAAATGGATAAAGCCTGATCGCAAAAAGATTTTTTGTTCTTCACTTTGGTTTCGAGAAGAAGGATAACATCGAGATTTTTTTTTCGAATAGTGTGTTGCGAGAGGCACATTCGAGGATTGTTTCGCGTATTTTTTTTGTTGTATCTCCTTTCGTTCCCGAATGGGCCATGGCCCAGTGGCAAAAGGAGCCAGGCTCGTGCTCGGACCGTTTTTATAATGATATAGCGTCGTTCAACGAAATCACAAAGTTACAAGAGAAGTCGTATGGTCGAGCAATCGTAGACTCGAAATGCCCAGAATGACATACACTTGATGATATATAATTATAGTTTCTATCTTGCCATCACGTTTAAAATGTGCAATTACGACGAATGAAATTATAGTGAGTATGAATACCTTTGTTTTTTTAAAAATTTTTTTTTATTATAAAAGTTAGCACTTCGTTTCGCGATGGCTCGACCACAAAAATTCTTTCATCATATTGTTTGCTGTTCATAATCGATTTTTTTTATTATTTTTTCTTTCAAAATCAGTGTTATTATCGACATCTCGCATGTTATAGTTTATTTATTTATTCATTAATATTATCGTTATCACTTAGTCCACATCAAAGTATCATGCATAATAGTTCCTTGGTTGACTCAAGTTTACAACGATGATGATAAACATGTGCATAAAATTTTATAATAATAATAATAATAATAATAATAATAATAATAGTAATAGTAATGATAATATTTATTGTAATAATAGCGATAATAAAATAATAATCGTAATGATGATAATAATATTAATGATACTTTAATCCGTAATTTGGACGCAATGCGTGTCTCGTAATAATATTAGTGACTAAAATGGCAACGTTAATATCTGTAATATTAATACTAGACAATTTTGCCTCACATTCGATCCTGCGATGTATCGTACCCATTTTTCCAACCCGTGTCAATTATTTATATATTTTTTTGAGCCTGACGACTGGAAGTTTAAAAAGTGAAAATCAATTAATTTCTTAAATATACGTATATATTTATATTCAACTACGCGAATTTGCATATAACGAATAACATTGTAGGATCGATAGAGAACACAACTTTATGACTTAAATCGAAAATTCTAATCGTCTTATCACTAAATCATTTATACAATTGAAATTTTTTTTCCCCTTCGCTTCTTACAATGAACCTCGTCGAGATCAGTACAATAATTTAAATTAAGAACAAAAAAAAAGAAATACAATCCACAATCGAAGAACATTCACGATATTAAAAAAAAAAATTATCACTCACGCGCAATCAATTTTTTGTAACATAATATAATTCAATAATATTTGCATATTTCAATTATTATTATTATTATTATTATTATTATTATTATTATTATTATTATTATTATTATTATTATTATTATTATTATTATTATTACGTTTATCATTATTTTTATTATTATTATTATTGTTGTTGTTGTTGTTGTTGTTGTTGTTTTTGTTGTTGTTATTATTACTATCTCAGAAAGTTAAATTAATAAATTGTGACTCATGAACGAACTTTTTTCTTTTCATTTCTAGTGATCTACCTACGTAACATTTCGCAATCGCACACACCCGGACGCACACGCACACTTTTCGGGATTGAAAAAAAAAAAACAAAAGACAAAAACAAAAAGTCGTACGATTTATTTTCTCGCAAAGTACGATAATAGGGATTTATTAGTAATAAACGCAATTATAATACAAAAGTTTTGACTTTCCTGGTCGCGTGCCAAGGATCTCAACTAGCAGGTTCTAAAGTCGAATTAAATACATAATCTCTCACTTTTTAATTCTCTCTCTCTCTCTCTCTCTCTCTCTCTCTCTCTCTCTCTCTCTCTCTCGCTCTTTCCTTCATTCTAAAGATCTACGGTCTAAGTTTTATGCATATGTATAATATAATCGATTGACCTTTCGTTCTGATGATGAACGTCCTCTCTCTTTCTCTTTGGCTCTCCTTCTCTCTAAATTTTATTTGCCTTTGTTTCCCCCTTTTCCTCTTTGTTTTTCTCCCCTTGTTTCCTCGTCTCGATTTCTCTCAAACGATAAAACGAAATTTGTCGACTCAACTATTTTTCGCCATTTGAACTTTCAAAGGCGAAAAATCGTGAGACATTTTTAATCGAGAGAACGGAAGAAAGACGAAAAGAGTAAAGAGGAAAAGAAGGTGGAGAGGAGAAGGAGAGGATAGAGGAGAAGAGAGAAAATAAAAAAACATAATTCAGGCGTATATTTGCGATCATGCGCATACGGAGGAAATCAAGCAGAGAAAATTCTCTAAAGTTCAAGTCTTCGTGTGACTGCGTGTCAGGGAAGGATTATAATGAGACTATTCTTCAGGACATTATAATGGAAGTTGAGATTAGAGAATAAAAAAAAAGTCTTTTCATTTTCAGGGTATAGTAGAAACGCCTTCAGGGTTTTTACTCATGTCGCCCCTTCTCGCATTCAAGCGAATAATGAAACAAAATATATATATATATATCTATTTAGATATAATATTAACTCAATGCCTCTTAATGTGATTCTGAGAGAGTTGGTAGATTATGAAATTGTGGAGAGCGCCCTCAAGTGTCTTAAGAAAGCCCTGCCACTGACCTTTCTCGTAGTTGATTTGCCTCTCCTGCTGTCGCGCGTTGTCAGCCGCTACCTTCAAAAGACCCTGTATATTCCTCAGTAGGGTCTCGGTACTCGATACCGAGGGATCCTGACCACCCTGAGATACCGCAACCGCCGCCGACGCTATCTGCGAGTAATTCAGTGCTTGCGGACTTTCCGAGCCTGGCGCCGGTAGCGGAAGATTTTCTGGTACGTCCGAGAGATCTGTAAAAATAAACAAACAAGAAAAATAATTAAATAATGATATTCTACTTTGCCAGATAGACGATAATTATTCCGTATTTAATGAGGCAAATATTTCGACTTTATTCGACCAAATTTTCGGTTCGAATGTTCGCCAATTTTTAATACGACCTACAGAAAGAGCGATAGAAAATAAAATGAAAAAGCGATATATATTGAAGACGAATCGAGAAAAAAGAATCGGCAGCAAAAGAAAAGCAAATGAAAATAATTTTTTTATTTATTTCAATCACCAACGAGCGCGATAGACTGTAACAATAAATTTGGCTTTTGCGGGCGCATATAAACATTGACGCGAGCAAGCAAAAGCGACAGGATTTTTAGCTGTGTTTCTGTTATACGCAAGAGGAGCAAAAGACTTATGCAAGTTGCGTGTCCCGAAGTCGTAAGATCGCGACGCCTGTGCTTGTTTCGTCGGAACATTCGCCAGGCTCTGATTTAACGTCATAGCAATCGAATGCAAACTACGATGTTTTGTGTGAGGTTACAAACATAAAATGAAAAATACAAAAAATAATAAATAAGTGCGTTTCAACTCGCAAAATTTTATTTATTTTTATAGGACCTATTAATTAGCAAATATTTTTTCCAGAATATCGAATCAATGAAAATCTACTCTATAATCGAATTTTCGATAATGTTTAACTTTCTGTAACCACTCGATTGTCCAAATTCAATTGGATTTTTCTGTATTCAAGGATCTCATTATTTCCAATGAAAATCTCGATGAGCGGTGACTTGATATAGCACAAGTACTGTACGAAGGATACTTTGGAGTGTTGGAGATCGTCGTGAGAAGACAAAAGAAGAGTCAAAGATGCATTAAAATGTGTATGTTATACATATATGTACATTAACATGAAAAGAAAATTGAAGAAGAATGCCTTATGGTTATTGGCTTTCGCTAGTTGCCATGAAACGCGATTTGTCTGCGTGGGTTCTCGCGCTAAGTGACCGCTCGTAGTCAGCCCACACCGCATCCTCGGCGCTCTCTCTCTCTCTCTCTCTCTCTCTCTTTCTTTTTTTCCCTTACTTTTTGCTTTATTCCCGCATATATACAAGCGAGAGAGATCTCTCTGCTTTATGGCCAATGATATGTGTATTTATTGTATCGTCTTTTAATTATCAGCCCCGGATTCACCTAACAACGACTACGGCATTCGGGTTTACTTATTGCTCGAGGTTGGAGCGAGAGACGAAAGGCCGATTTAATGCTCGCGGCCTTTACTCGTCGAGATCGCTGCGGATGCTGCACACGTCGGTATACCCTTTTGATACCACGAACGCGTACGTTCCCTTAACATTGTCACTATATGTATACACATATGTATGTAAAATATGTATATAGTGCGTTATGGTACGAGCTGGACCTCACAGTGTCCCGTAGAGGCTTCCTCTTTATCTCTCACGAGAGAAACCATTACAATTATCTGAAAAAGAATTGGGACTCTTCGCGTAAATCGCACATTTGTCCATGCAAGCGTGTTGGTCAAAAACTCGTGTATTGGTTCGTTCATGCTTGACCGCCTCGCCACAAAGATCTTCGATCGACACGTTCGCAAATTCTCTGCTCTCTTTGTTTTTCCATCCCGCTCACTTAAGATCTTTCCACAGACTCTTTCTTCTCGTTGTTTTTTTAATATCGTGTGTGTAATACACGCATTCACGCGATGCTCTTTCGTTGCAACTTCTTTTCGATTTACACTGATGGATTCGCCCCATGAAATAGCTAGTCGCGTAGGAAATTAAGGACTTTGAGTGGATTGCTTTTTGATTTGTTGCAAAACCATCATTTTGTGAAGAAGATTTGAATCGTCTTTAATTTGAAAGGACGGCTTGAACAAGTTTGTTTATTCACAGTGACTTTGGCCCATTTTGTTAATAAGGAAAATATAGAATTCGACACTTGTAGTTCGATTTTCAAGAATTGTACGGGAACGTATTAGAGATTATAATATATACATAGCTGTTCCAAAGATTGGGCGCCAATGTGTATAAGAAAGAGAGGGAGAGTGTGCGAGGGAGTGCGAGTGAGTCTCATTAAATCAGAACGGCATTCCACGGGCGTGTACACTCCCACGGACATTCAATGGGGTTCTACTTCGATCACCATAGGTAGGATGTACCAGTGCATACAACACGCTGCGAGACACGATTCTCTACCGCCTGATTCCTCCCGCACACACTAAGATACACATACGATAGTATAAAATCCACCCCTTCGAGGAAGAAATACTTGCCACAAATTTTACATGTCTAACTGGTGCGTGCGCTAGTCCTTTGGCGCTAAATTTAGTGGATATTTCGTTGTACGAGAATCTGTACGAATTATATCCCTTCTGATATTTCAGCAATAAAAATTCAGAATGAAATGAAGACAAATCAAACCGATGTATTCTAATTCGATGAAAAAATAGTTAAGTATCCTTTGTGCAAGAATTAAAATTGATTCAAATGTTTATTTCAATTGGCAGAAAATTGAAATCATTGAAAACTACTAAGGCACCGAATAAACTGTAGAAGTTCGAGATTTAAAGACGTAGCGGAGATAGTAACGAGATCGCGAATCAAGGCAAAGATCAAAGTTTCCACGGGCACGAAGATCGACGAACGGTGGCCCTTTCTAAAGAAGGTTTTTTACTCGAGAGGTTGGTCCAGCAAGGTCTTTCACAACAGTCACGTTAATTGGTCAACCCGGCCAATTAACGTGCTCGAACGACAATGAACGAATCGATTAGAAATCAATGTGATCGTGTGTCGCTCCGATGGATCCAAGTGTGAGGCCTAAGGGCGTGAGATGAACGATTCCTTCTTAGTCTAACTCTCTCGATCTTATTATCTCTTCCTTTTTATGTTTGTTTTTTTTCTTCGTTTATGTGTTAGTATTCTATAAATATACATATCTCAACCACCTTTGATACTTAATGCATTAATCATTATTCAATAATGAAACATTTATTTATACATTCTTGAAATAACTATGTATACACGAATGAATACTTTTTTTTTTTTGATTATTCGGCAATTTTAGCGATTTTTTCTTGAGCGATCTTTCGCTATTAAAATGAAACTAAATGCCGAAGATGCGAGTCTAATGAGCTGCAATCCTGGACAGTGGTTCTTCTCGTCAAAAAGTTCATTTAGTGTACAAGATTTGAATGCGTTTAATTAATGTACGTTTACTTGTTTTCTTATCAAAAGAAATCGAGTTTTGCTTTAGCATAGTACATTTTTCTGGTTAATTGAATTGACACGTTTATCGAACAATTACGGATAATTAATCGGAGGCCACATATATGATAGCCCCTGAGAAACTGCGTTTCTTATGGAGTGTGTGAGAGCGAGAGAGAAACGCTGAAGACAAACCTCAGAACGTCGCTCTGCACTCGGTAGACCGATGATCGATGAGAGCTCTGCTCTGACCCACCATGCGGCCACAGCAACGCATCTCATCGATACAGAACTTTCTCTCTCTGCCTCTTCCTTTCCTCTCTGCATCCTTGACCATAGACCGCTCGTTCGGCGATATAATTATTATTTTTTTATCATCTTATTTCGCCTCCTCGTAAGAAAGATAAAGATAAACATACGTTCCTCATCGTGGCGCCTCGAGATTCAAATAAATATCCAATGCTCGCAATAAATATATGTATATGAAATGTAACAAACAGTTTTATTTTACGATATGAATAAATTCAAGGCTCCGAAAATTGTGAAAAATGATTTGAAATTTGTATGCTTTGATATTATTTTTTTAAGATTTCTGAAAAAATTCATTAGAAACAATACGAGTAATAAGAAATGTTGAATTTAAATGAAACTGTTCGTATACTATTTTTTTCTCTAGAATGCATATCCGTAGGTCATTCACTTCGACTGAGTGGCCAATAATTAGTGACCTCGCGATAAAAGATTGCAACTCGATTACCATCCTCTTCCTCCTCTTTCTCTTTCTCTCTTTCTCTACCAATCTACGCTCTTTTCGCCTTTTTTTAGCGTTACTTCTTTTGTCTCTGTCTCTCTCTCTCTCGCTCCTTTTCCATTTGAATTTTTTTCTTCTCCTTTTTAATCGTCAACATTAAAACTCCAAAGTCGTTTATCACTGTCCAAGTGAGCACCGATAATTAATGAACGACTCTTCATTACGTTCAGTTTATTTTTTTTATTTCTTTTTTTTTTCATTCTTCTCGTTCTTTTGTTTCGCGAAGGAAAGAGCATCGGACGAATGGAAAATATTCGTTATGCACAGGGCAAATTGCGTTCTTTCTGAAGGGTCACAGATGTCTTAAAACCGTGGGAATTTTTAGGACAAGGGACGAAAATATTTCATTAAAATATGAGAATGTTTTCCGATGGAAAACAGAGTTTTACGCACCTTCGTCCTTTTCGTTTTCGTCATCCATATCGTCGGATAAATTGTCATCTTCCTCTTCGTCATCGTGCGAACGATGCGATGCTGCTCCTTCGCTTCCCGAATGCTCGCCTACGCTTCCGCTGCCTGCTGTTTTCGAGAGGTTCAGAACTGGACTGTGTGCGTTTGAGGAGCCTTTAAAAAATTCAAAAAAACCCAATTACGATAACATTTTTATACGTTTTATGAATTACATTCATTTTTATAATAATACATAAAAGCTTTGTGACAAATTCACTAGAAAATAGCTAAGTAATCTCAAATAATTTCGTAGTAAAGTTTTTTGTAGAATAAAACCCAACATATCGTATTAGTTTTTAATCTGTATCGTTGATCGTTGTTATTTTTAATCAATGAAAGTTTTAATGCTGCCTACAAAATATGTAACGGAATATCGTGAACAGAAATTCGAGAAGAAAAAATTCAGTTGCCAAATTCGATTCCCTTGATCGGTCTCACTCCCAACTTCTTTGACAACTTGATGGATTTTATTTGTCCAACCGCAACAATCCTTATTTAGACACGTGGTTATATCTAGAGACGCAGCAGCGTCTTGTAGCATACATCTGTATATAAATATATATATATATGTACGAACTATCCACTTTCCAGAACTCTATTACTCGGATTGCGCGTTGAGCCGCATGTGAATTGAGAGCCGCACACAGAATGAAGGCACTTTTCCTACACGCGTATTTGATATCCTAGCATTTTAATCCTGACGTGGATGGATTCTGTTTGGGCAGCGGTGAGCTTCTCTGTGGCCATGTCCTGTTCTCCGCCACAAGAGTGACGCATTGCCACACACAGTTTTACACATACGTATTTTAAGTCCATTGCCCTAAAACGAGATAAACCCCAAGAGGGGGATGTCCGGTCTCTTTTCCCCATGACTCTTCAAGCCATCACTTGATTCCGAACGGTTTCGCGATTAGCATATAGGAAAAAAAAAATTTCCAACGGCTCAATGGTTTCAGCAAAACTAAAAGAATACCCGAATCTATATTTTCATTTACTAAATTCACGAAAACGGTTATGGAAAAATCTTCGAAGTAAAACATTCATACGTTTATATATTTTTTGGAATGTACTTTATCGTACGTTATTTTTTATTGTTTTTTATTCACTGATTGTGCTAAGAAGCACAGAATCAAAGCAAATATTTCGAAAGAATAAAGTTTGAAATTGAAATGATTGAAGTAGTCGCGCGCTCATTTAATTTATTTCAACGTTTTCATTTTGCTCACAAACATTTATTTTTGTAAAAAAAAAATTTTATGAACTTGAAAATGCGAGTTTATTTAATCTAATGAGAAAAAGAAAGAAACGAGATAGTGGTGTTGTACTGTGGCGCGATTTATATAAAGGGTTCGACCAGACGGATTAAAATATTACGTGGAATCAGAAAGAAAGACGAAAAAGAGATCGCCGGCGGTTCTTGGGGCTCCGAAACCCGATATCGAACTTTGGTGTTCTCCTCACCAAAGAGTCCTAAACGCTCGGGGGACCCCCGGTCGATCTGTACAGAATAGCGAATTGAAAAAGTAGAAAAAAGAAATGGGAGATACGAAGAAGCGTTCGAGAAAAGAGAACAAATTTAGAGACAAAGAAATGCGAGATATATGTATATATAAATAAATGTATATATCTATATATTTTACAAAAAAAGAACGAGGGCGAACAAGGTAAGGGGATAAAGGGAAAGATGGAGCAAAGAAGCTAGAGGCTTCTTCTTCGAGTACATATATATATTTAAGTACATATATATATACATATAAATTCATACAGAGAAGATTTTTCTGCGTGGCTTAATTTCGATCGGAAAGGATCGATCGAGCTCTTTCTCCCGCTGTGGTCAAACGATTGTAGATCACGCATTATCTTAATCCGCGTGACACGTCGGTACCTTGGAAGGCTCGAATTTGCGAAAAAAAAATAATAATAATAACAACATGGAAAAGATAATACAGTATATAATGATGAATGAGGAGAGAATGCTATAGAAAAGCTTGAAGCATCTTTTTAACTTCCCCCTGAAACGCCTTTTATTCGCGGTAACAAGCAATGAGAAAAGATGAAGGACGGTATCGTATTATTCTTGTTGCAAGAATAATAATTGAATTAACGATGATATTCTATACGTATACATATGTGTTTTTATATACGTTACCATTGTGCGAACTCAGGTCTCTCGGTTTGTGATCCAGCGCCATTGCTCTGTCCGCATCCCCTCTCTCTTCCCTCAGCCTGCAACAGATAAAACGTCCCAACCATCAAATTAATTTCTATGAGTATAAAAAGCCAATGTACTACGTATATCTATAATACAACGTATCGTTTTAAATGGCGTATTGTGAATTGAAAAATTGTGGAGGTGGATCAATCTCTCTTTCTCGCTTCCCCTTATTTTATTTTTATCTTGGCGCGGTATATACTCCGATGTATATGTGGGTATTAATTAAATAATTATTCTAGTCCCGGTTTCGCGAACGCGTGGGACGATAAGTGACGGTTACAAGTACATATACCGTGTTCAATCGACAGACAGTCTTGTGACTTTCGTGTTACCACTCGAAGTAAAACAGACAGTAATATCAGAGTCGAGCCAATGTTTATTATTTCAATATTTTTCAAGCTAAATAGCACACATATGTGTATATGAATGTCTACCTATATATATGCATTTATTTATTGTTGTATATACGTTCACCGAGCCATTGACACATTGGCTTATAACGACAGCGTGAGAAACCAGATCGAATAAATTTCAGGCCTTCGATTAATTAAAAAAACGACTCCTGAAAATGATACGCGATTATTTGAATACTATACAAGTTATTATTATTTACTAAAAGTTCAATGAATTTCTAGTTTTCACAAAGTAGCTGACGCAATTGTTTTTTTTTTTATGAAAAATGGTAAAAAAATCATTACATTCATTTTATCATCTCGTTACGTGTGGTTTATCAACTAGAATAATATTTTAATGATCTTAGTTCTTAGAAACTCTCACAAAAACTGAACAAGGTGCAGCGAAAAAAGTAAGGTTTCTTTTTGAAAAATGACCTGAAGGTAAATCTTGCGGATGAAAAATATCCCGAGCACACGATTCGAGAAGATGTTTTTAATCCGGCAAGTCAAAGTTCTTGCAACATCCCCTATCTGGACTTGGTGTATAAATTCGCGAAAGTTTTACGATACTTGAATAAGGGTGAGCTCGTTATACAACCAGTGAGCTTGGCCCTTGCGTACCTTTTTCCATATATTGATAGTTCAAAGTGGAAAGGAGGATGTTTCGCATTGTCTTACGTATTAAATTACACGAGTTACGTCTTTGTGACTATAAGCAGTTGTTATACGTACAGCAGCTTGCTGCATGCTTCTTTCGCAGTATACACGGGGCTATCCACGAAAAACTTTTAATCTCGCTCGACTTTATGTATTGTTTGACTCGTGACGCCCGCAGGGTTATCCGAGGAGCAACAGCAGCCACGTAATAGCCGCGAATCGTTAAAATTTTCACGTTGAAAATGCTTCGTACACCGCTCTTATTTTCTATCTTTCTTGTTCTCTTTCTCTGCTGACAGCATTAAGAGAATATGCTGTTGGATCTTTGACGAGAGAGGGTTGCTCCGGGGATAACAACGAGACCTCTTAACCCGCAGGAAAAAGTAACAAAGTATATACGAGTAGCAAAGATTTCAAGAGTTGAAAGAAAAAAAAAGAAACTCTTGTACTTTTTATAGTTCGCCATTGAGATCTGAAATCGGTATAGGCCATTGCAGGTTGAGTATAGACATTAAAAAAATTAATTTTTCGCGAGATGAAACTAATGAAAGAGCAATAAACCTTTTTACGAAATAGCTCCATTAAATCTGTACGTTATTTTTCCTCGACGTCTCATTTTCTCATTCGAGGCTAATGTTTTCCATGGGGTGGAAAAAAAGGGAGATTGTTTCACAAGAATAGCTGATACTACCCAATATGGAGAAATACAGTCCTTTTTAAAACTTTTTTTGTGACTTTCCTGAAGGATTCCAATACCAACCTTCGGCCTTTCACCTTTCATTCCCAAAATGTTACTCTCATTTTCATTTATTACATTATGATTATTCTTATTATTAAGTTCCTCCTTCTTTTTGCCTTCTTCTTTTTTTCCTCGCTTTTTCGTACTGGGGTTCCTCTTCGCACCTCGAAATCGAACCGCGGACCATTAAGTAAGAAGTTAATATCATTAAACATAATATTGGGCGCATCTGGGAGCCGCAGAGCACTTACCAACCCGAGCTCGAATACCCCAAGCTTTTCCGCACGCTCACCTACATATATATACAGAGAAATGTACGACCTCCTCCGGAACATTTTCCACATCGCGAATATTCTCGCGAATTCCCTCCCTCGTCCATTCGTTCTCGGCTGTACAAGCGCCTTTTCGACCCCCCTCCCATTTAAAATTCTTCTATATACACGTACGTATACACATATATATGTATACATACACGTCTCGTTGCGAGCACGAGCCCTCTCTCTGCTCTCGCCTGCGCCTTAATTTTTTAATGAGAAAATGCTTTCAAAGCATCCCACAGCCGAGAAAAAGAGAGATACAGTGTCTACGAGCGATAAGTTACGGCAGTTCTGAATAAGGGATCGCGCCGAAAGAAAGATCGAGAAGAAAGCCTCACTGTGGTCGTGGTAATGTTGATGTATAAAAAAAAACGAGAAAAAAAACCCTCGGGAGACATTGAAAATAAAAGAAGCAGGAAATATAATTCATGCAAATAGAAATTATACTTTACAATAGTTTGTTTTTGGCGTATGACTTTTGCATTATTACAAAAAAATATTTATGGGAAATTGAATAATTTAAATTCACCACTTTTGTTGTTACGAAAAATGAGCGATAATTTAGTCAAAATCAGAATATCACTTGTTACGTTAAATTTTTTGACTGAACCTGAAGAATTCTTTTTGACATACAAAAACAGTGTCGATAGAATTATTATTTTTGATGCAGAAGAAATAATTACGGTTTTTTAACGATAATTTTTTGAAAATATTTTTCTGATTTATCCTACCAAAGAATTGGCAAAATGTGTCTAATCGATACAAAATTTTCTCGATAGGATCATAAATATGGAAATTACTGTATCCATAGAAACGTGGGCTGTTATGATTCGATAACGTGATCAGTCTCAGTCTCGCGGTGGTGATCAGTATCAACTTAAAGCATATATATCCACTCGCGTTGAACCTCAATATCGCGAGATACCTCGCATCCTCCATGAAGACTTAATTTCGGCGATAATTAAATTTTAATTGGTAATACGAGTCGATTAAGATGCAAGATGAATATCTCCGTTCGTTTCTCTGCCCCTTTACTACACATATACACACACATCCATACGTACACATCTCGATACAATAAACCCTCTCTCCCGTTTATACTATTCCTTCCTTACACTTTCTCCTTTTCTTGTAATATCCATACATATGGACTTGCTCTGTAATGCATCCATTACAGACCAACTCAGTTTACGTTTATACTTTATAGTTCGGTGTAAACGTTTTGACAAATTATGGATCAAATAAAACCGGCTGATTTTTTTTCATTTTTGAGATTAATTTTTCTATAAGCTACTCCTCATATGTATTTTGATCGAAAAACACCAAAGGCATCGCTCATTGATTTTACAATGACTGTTTGTGAAACAAGACTAAAAACCACTTTTTAAGTACTTTTAAACTTTTCCCTGACGAGTAATTGGGATGTGAAAATTTAATTTTTTTTTCTGGAAAGCTGATGAAAATATGAAGAAATTTCTAAATTTCGACATATATTTTTGTTTAATGCAAGTTATTGAAATAAATTTGAAGTGCTTGCGAAGTTGGTTCGCTCAAAAGCTGCGTACGCGATGGAATAACTGTGAGGCAGTAAGGAATTGGAAGGGCAGGATAGAGAGAGAGAGAAAGAAAGAGAGAGAGAGAGAGAAGGGAAGGGCCATTAAATTCATAATTAGTCGAATTACACTGAAACTCGCGGCTGTGCTTCGCGGGATTGAGGATGTAAGATCACTATTCCATACAACCCACAATATATAGATGTATGTACTACATTTCAAAATATAGGAAGCTGCGGATTCAACAATTTCAGTACGAAAGTAGAAACAGTGTTAACACGTTCCGAATCTCATTACGCACATGCATACTTAAGGATCGAACTCAATATTATATTCCGTACCCTAGTAAAATTGCAGATGCTCTAATTATCATACCTAATTAATATTGCATGGAAGATTTTATTATTGGGAGTTTTATGGGAGTTTATTTATAGTTGATATTCTAAATTAATATTTATTTTGAGTATAATTCAGGAATTGATATTATAAATAAAGGTTTATTGTAAATACAATTTGATAAATTACTTGAATTTTTATTTCGAGTTAGAAACGAGAAAAAAAATCCAATTGATCCATTCTATGACAATGTCAATTTGACGAGAAATTTGCAATTGAATCTCGTCCACCAATTGAACTTTAATTCAATGAAGTCGTTGTTAACGATAGAATTGAATAAAATAAATCGTTTTTTCTTGCTCACTGAGGAATAACTCATTTTCGAAGGTAATTGATCCGGTGGGTCTCAAACTCGACTGGACCTGAGTTTAAAGAGAAAAAGGTCGTGGGTTATCCCACGCTTAGCATATACGAAACTAACAAACGAGCGAGAGCATCGCTTCATTCATCCACCTTTCGTCCCAGGAAAGAGTTTGTTGGATATCTCTGTATTTGTGTATGTGTATGTGCTCACGGATGCTCACGCCTTTAATTTTGATTCGGTAATGACGGGACCCCACGGGGAGTTCCCGCATGTCGAAAAACGACTGCTAAACCAGCGGGAGTTCGTTAGGAAGAGAAACTCCATAATGTGTATGTAAAACATCCTTTTGCACGTATGCATTTGTACTTTAGTTGCAATATTGACATGAGTCTACAGGTTCAAATGTCATTCAGCGTCAGAGATTTTGAACCAACTGATGTCCAATTATTAATTTTCACTAATTTATAATTTCATGAATAGAATATCAAAATTCGGTAGAATTTTCGGATAATTATTCATTGAATGTTAATTAATCTTGTTTTTTTTTCACGTGACAGACAGCCGGTGAAATAAATGAATATCTGCTACCTCCCTCGATAATATTTAGCAGTCAAAGAAATACATTAATTAATTAATTCAGCACCGTCACTTCCATATTTACATATCAGTGAGTATGTTGTGGCAAAAGTTAACATCGATTGCAACAAAGGATAACGGGAATTTTGTGAATCAAACAGCGCATCGTCGACATAGCAAGTCTCGATAATGATGACAACAATTGTAATTTCGATGAGAACAAAGGATAAACTAAAGGGTGAGGTTTCAGGGGGTGGAGGTTACGGTATGAGAGTTATGCCTTCCAACCACGTCCCTCGTCCAGTAGAGTTCGACAGACTAAGCTTTTCCAATAAATTCGCTCTTCTCGCACGCTCGGGTTCACGAACACCAGGGTGTCTGCATAGGTACGGATTTACATGCTTGCATATTCGTACACGAATATTGGTGCATCGTCGTCGTTCCGTTGTCCTCATCGGTTCGATGCAAATACCGAGCAAAAGCTTTCGGAAGCTCGACCCTCTAGACAGCAGTCTGACTAATGCAAAAAAAGTTGTAGGGACATACTGTTACAACGATTACAATTAAAATGAAAGAGATAGAAACCGGTAAGGGAGACGGAGGATGCTAGAACATTTTTCTTAATAAGAAAAATTACATACTTGTCATAGTTATCATCGTCTGGAAAGATTCACATTACAGAAACATTATAACGGACATACAATAATAAAATGTCTAATAATAATGATAATAATAATAATGTTAGGGATGACAAGAAAGAATAATAAACAGGCTGAGAAAAGGACCTGTAACATGATCCAAAGTAAGGCCCAGTAGCGAGAAATATAAAGACGAAGAAACAAGAGCAGAACGTTGAAAATTTCCACCCTCATGCACAAGGTGGGCACAGTGACATCCGAACCGAAAAGGGGGTGTCTCTTACACTGTTCGTCGTGCCTTTAGTTATGCAAGAGACGGTACCGGATCCTGAACATCCAGGAACCCTCGAAGTACCCAGCATCCTGCCTATAACCCTTTTCACGTTTGCAAGAGGACGTTGTGCCAATAATTACGAGAAGGTAGAAAGAAGGAGAGGGAAACTTCGAGTTGGCGAAATGGCTATCGGGTTACTCTCGCCATTCGAGATGTACAGTAGCCACTGAGAGAATTTCGAGATGTTAGAATTAGGGAATAATCAAGGAACCAAAGAAAGCAAAGCAATGGAAGGACGAAAGAGGAAGAAGACAAAGAAGAGAACCATGTGAACGGGGGATCGTAAAATGACTCGGTGAAATTCGCAACGCGCGGGCTCGAAATATGGCAACAGCAAGAATGCCAAGTGATAAATTATCTGGATGAAGGGAATAATACTCGGGGAGTAGACGCAAGAAAAAGACAAGGGTGTGGGAGTCTATATACAAAGTCACTTCCTCATTTTGTCCGTACCATGTTGGCACATACAAACTTTTCGCTCTATAAGGGAGAGAGAGAGAGAGAGAGAGAGAGAGAGAGAGAGAGAGAAAGAGAGAGAGAAGGGAAACAGACAAAGGAGAGAAACGTAAGATGAATCGAGTCTCTCGGACAAAATCGAATTACGAACATCGAATCCGGATTCGAAGATCGTTCCCCAAAAGTACATTGGGGAAGCGCAAAAGGGCCGCCCGGGATTGACTTCCATCAACGAAAACGGTGCACCCCGTTCCTCGGCCAGTCCGTCTGATCCTTACAAATATTATCAAACATATCGCGTCTGTACGTCCAGGAAACATTTATCAAACTAGAAGGCTCAACTACTCTGTTTCTGACCTCGTCCTTTCGTGTTCTCGGGTTCTCGCGGCGTGCAAACTTGAGCAGCTTGGTAGAAGCACGTCTCGAAGGGTCAGAAGATTCAATCAGTGGATGCCTAACATTCCATCGAACATCGATAAGGCGGAAGGAATAAGACGTTTAGCTACCGCTAAACTAGAAATTATATCATCACAATCGCTTACGCAGATTTATCATGATCATAAAATACAAAGTGAGACTTTTTTTAATACAACGATTTCTCATGGCTTGAAACAACCACCATTGTGTGATTGCCAAGGATTATGACGTGTTTGATCTTGCTAAAGTTGTGACATTTTAGATTTCGATCAACAACAAGTCAACATGAACTGTCTTGGGCATTAATATTACACGATAGCATCGTAAACTGATGCTTATTGCAAGCCTGAAAGTGATGTGTAGCATTTGTATAATCATATCGCGCAACAAAGACCACCTGCGGTTCCGACAACTAAACCGGTATGGCATTGCTCTCCTCGGGGGTTCTCCGTGGTGGCTCACGCCAACATTCATGAAAAGCTTTCTCACTCTATCCCTCGAATTACGCGTTTGCCTCCGCTATTTACTATATACATACATAAAGATATATAAATATACATATATACAATCACATATACTTGAATCCCTCGCAGAGCTCGCCTCTCAATATGACTAATAGATCTCAGCAGCAGTCACGACACAATCATTCGCAGGCTACCGTTGCTAACTTCATATCAATCCGCGATGTATTCTCCCTCTTTTCTTCTCTCTTAGGTTCGTTATCTCATAACGAGATTTGATAAATGATCCTAAGGCGCGAAAAAGAGCAAGATGGCGAGAAAATGATACGCGTATAGAGAGACGATTGAGATTAATTTTGTGAACGTTACAAACGCGCATCGTGTTCTTTCCAATCGTTCTTTCAATATATTTTCGGCACCCTTGCCTGAGTGTGTTCGCCGGTATTCAAATCATAAACTCTCGAATTCTGAGTATTACTTTGCTCAGAAAGAATGAGTGCGAGATGGAAAGTCACGCAGTGAATAAATGTATTGGCCTCGATCGGAACTTCCGGCGCGAGTAAACATGAAGAAAGAGAGAAAGAGTGGATGAGAACAAAAGACGATCACCTTACGTTCTCGATATGAAAGCGAGAGTATTCAATTATGCTGAATAATCGCATACTGTGGATATACGTAAAATAAAAATAAAAAGCAAAGAGGGGAAAAAGTACTTCGACCAGTCATGATACAGATATAAAAATCGTGAGAGATAACACGGCACAATGGTTGAAACGTTTCACCCTTTCTATCTGTTACGCATCGTGCCACCCTTTCCGGCATCACGCTTCAGTTTCTAAAATCACCCTCAATCCTTCGCTAGGATGATATTCAAGAATCAATACATGTACACATATATTAATTCAATTTCGTAATATAGAATTGTGTGGGCAAACAGCAGCAGCATCACGCAAAAGTCTGATGACGTTAGAATATCATGATGTAACACTTCGTGGCACAACGAAGTGATGTGCAAGTAATTATTCTATGTAACTTTTGGATGGATCCCTTTGGATGGACAGAAAATGAAACTCATTTCAAGTTCCATGCAATGACGATTCACCTTAAAATAGCTGCTTGTCATTGAACAGTTATTGAAATTCGAAGTGGATCCATCAGTATAAAAAGTCATTGGTAATATGCAATTGCTGGATGTGAAAGAAATTTAATCGATGGACATCCTATTGGTGATTCATTAATATTCCTTACCGATAATTGGATTAGCGAGTAAAAATATACTGAGTTCAAAAAATGTGATACAAATAGATAGGGATAGAGCTAATTCCGGTTCCGTATAACGGTTAGCCTATAAAAGTGAACTGAGTTAGAAGATGTTACACGAATAGCTGACGATAGGGCCAATCATTAGATTCTTAAGGTTCCTTACGAAAGGCTGTTAACTTTGCGGAATGGGAATGAGATGAAAAACAGTTGGATTAAGCCAGCGTACGGATACGATGAGCACCGATTTAACCCTATAAACTTTACATAATCATAGTTCGAAGAAGCAGGGAAAAGGACACGAGGCAGCAAGACCGTGGTTTAATTAGGCGACAGCCATTTCAAGCTCGGGCGAGATGTTGATTGAGCTAAATTGTTTTCCGGGACCCATTGGTCGGAGGGCGCTGAGATAGTGAATCGAGCGAGGTAGAAGAGATGTGTAAGAACATACGACCCCTGGCACGAAGAGGTCGAATAGAATACGGTTCTCTCATCGTTTATACGTAACATTGGGTGTTAGAAAGCGATATGCATGACGTGAAAGATACAGCAGAGTACGAGCTAAGAAGGACAATGCTGATTCGCTTCAGGAGATAACACGCCGGGTTAGTACTACGGCAAACGACTTTGGATGGCTGTTAAAGAGTAGAGCGCCCGGCTAACCATTTTCTCACTACAGTTTGATCCTTGGCAAGGTTGATCATCGTATAAATGTGCGAATACAAAAGCTTCTTTAATTTTACGATGAGTCACAATTAAAAACAATTGAGCCATTGGTTGCCGTAGATTGTTCAAAATATGTCTTGATAAAAAAAAACGTCGTATGAAAGATTTTCCTCTTAATAACTCAATAGTAAGCGTAAACATTGAGTGAGATTACATATATTACATTTTTTGGAGAACAATTTTCAAAGGCTGTTCCACTAGAGGTCATTTTGTACAGTAGCCTCATTGGTAATGTATTTACGTGCCATATGCTCGAAAACTGTTGTTATATCGCAACCACTAATGCTCAGTATATTCTGAGACGAGCATCAGCCGTCCAGAAGCATTATGAGGGAATGGTCTAGGCATTAAGTCTGCAAACGGCTAGAAAGGGTTTGAATTATGAAACAGAGCGAGTGCTGTGTGGATGCTACGGAATATAGTATCTCTAGCAGTCGCTCGGAGATCCAAGGGATAAGAGGTTATAACCCGCGCCCGGTGTACGATCGCACCCGGTAGATAATAGATCGTGAGGGATGTATACACACGTTTTCGTCTATATAAACCACACATATGAGCTCTCTTGCCGTAGAATAACTTTGAAGCGCATCAGACGCGACGCAACTACCCTCTACCGTCCGTTCGTCCGCCTGAGCCCTCCATATGTATATTCAACCCCTTGAAAGAAGCTGCGAGTACAACGTGTCCCATATATATAGTATATATATAAACGTGTTGGTTCCGCAAAAAGCATTTTTCAATTCCGCGAAAGTTTACGATAAAAATCTATATAACCATCCCTCGTCGTGCGTCACCTACAGTATATGTTCGCTGGAGAGAGAAACATTTGTACATAAATCTGAAAATTATGAGCTCTCACCCCTCTTGCCTTTTTCCTCCTTTTTTCTCTCTTGTTTTCCGTCTCTCTCTTTCTTTCTTTCTCCTTCTCTTTCTCTCTTGTCGTTTTATCATTTCAACGCTACTTTCTCGCCTTCTCTCGCTCTCTGTTCAACTCCCGCGCATTCTCAACCCCCTATGCCCTGTCCGCAAGTGCAGCCGCACACCACCCCTGACGTGGCATATGCCTGGAAACGCGTAACGGAGAGATAACGCCGTAGAACGGAGCAATGGCGTATAGAACAGCAAACTCGCGATCCCGACCCCTTCGTGCACACATGGACGGTCCCGTGGACGAGATGAACGAGAGTAAAATCAACCCCTCGCTGGTACGCGCAATTGTGTGAGTGTTCGTTTCTTTTTTCTCCGCCTTCATGTACATATCGATTATTGGCAACTGAAACGACGTAAGCCACCTTATTTTATGAAGTAAACGTTGTTCTTTACGCCCATTTGATTGTTAGAGATCAATATGGGTCCATACACGAGGGTGGGTGAAGGAAGAACCCGGGAAAACATTTTCCCACCGCCTTTAAACACGAATACACGTACGTTTGTATGGTGTAGTTATGGGCAAAGGGTGCGGGGCGACAAAAAATCGTCATCCCCCGCTCGTATCATCCCCAAATTTTTCTACGAATACGCACGTTCGCAAAAAGTATAAATCAGAATAAGGCAAAAATAAAAATCACTTTCCAGCATTGTGGTGAGTGCGGAGCGAGTGAGAGAAAAAAATCTCGGCGATGATTCGATTAAGGAGCTATCGATGGTCGTTACGGGACGTCGTCTCCGTCATCGAGTGTGAGCGCAAGGGGAAATATTGCTCAGCTTATCGCGGTTCAACTATGGACTCTCTCGATCTGTGGGGGATTTCCGGCTGATTCTATGTGTCTATATATACGTATATGATAGTTCGCATTTTTTAGACCCATTCCTACGTTCCCCTGTGGCATTTTTCTACGGCTCCTCTGTGGTCTTTTTATTCTCGTGGCTTTTCATTTAAACTTTTTTTCGTTTTTTCCACACTCGAGAGACACAGCGGTCGTTGAAAAAGGGACGAGCACTTTTCGAACCGAGAGTATGTCAAGCACTATATGCCTCACATTATTCAATTTTCAGGTTCGTTGAATTTTTTTAATACTTTAAGCATTAGACAAACATTTGAATTGATCGTGTGAATCAATAATCAGAAGAGATTACAATTAACTTTTTTGTACTCTTTTTTAAAAAGTCCACTTTTTTTCTTTCAAAATGACATACTTTTTGGGATATTTGTTACTGGCAAGTGGTGAGTTATACATATATATTATGTATTGTCTCAACTCCTCAGTTTTACAGAATGAGAGTGATCAATAAATATTTTCGTTGGAGAGTTTGGAGATGTGGTATATAGACATACAACAGTTGTGCTCTTGGTATGCATCCGTAGCATGAATAATTCCATTGCGTTTTACCCCTTTTGGTTATGTGGCCCTAGGGCCGTAAGGGGATTGTTAGTACTGTTCGGGTTTTGAATATCTGAGGGGAATCGTCCAAGTCACGAGTTTCTGTACGTTATGGTTCCGTATACAAAAAAACGTGATAAGTCTCTCCTCCGCAGTTTCGATCTATCTGCTTTGCCCTCCCGTGAATTTTTCTCTTTCTAATTCTCTCCCGACGAGAATCGACGCCCGAATGATCAGCCGCCAGGCAAAACGCAAATAAACCCTCGCGAAGCCCTTTAACCCTCGATTGTATCCTTCTTCGCCAAGCTCTTGCTTTTACACCCTTCGATGAATACAAACCTCGATACTGTTGCGAGTGCAGATTGAAGAAAAATATGCCCACTCGATCGTCCGTGTACACCCTTCTTATTTTCTATTTTTATATTGGGTTCAAAAAAATTCTCAACCCTTCTTGCCTAGGCAGGTTTAGGTGGGCGTGAACACAAGATAAGCGTCTCAAAACACGCGGGGAAAATGAATTATAAAAATATGCCATTTGTATTTTTTATATAAAATATAAAAACACTTATTTTGTCGTCCAATTAAAGAAATTTTAAGTTCTCTTTGTCAAATTTACTACTGATTCCTTCATTATATATTTTATAATTTTAACTTAATTGTCACTGATTATAATCACTCCATATATTTTGTACTTGAAATAAATGCATTTTCTGTGTTTCTGGCATCTGACATTTTTTCTTTAAGAAAATATGCAGTAATCGTACGCGTGAAGATACACAAACCAATACATCGAAAAACAACCCCTCTCAGAAACCCGCATCTAAGATATATATCTATCTATATATATATTTAGTGGTAGAAAAGAGTAGCACGAGCCTCTTATCGGGTTTGCGCAAGAATAGGATCCGAGGAAGCTTCCGAAAGCCATAACCGTACCGGTAACTGCCACCCTCTGACTGATCGAACTTATTCTTTTTTTCTTCTCTTCTCCACAAACGTGAATGTCGCTTTCTCACCCCTTGTAAACGCACACACCCTTTGCCGAGACACGGGAACGACCGATCGTCAGAGAGAAGGCAAAAAGCTACGAATTCTCCGATAATATTTGGTGACGCAGGGGAATATGAAAGAAACGTTCCAACTTTCATGTTTTCTCTCTTTCACTTTTATAGAGCTTGAATTTTTCTCGTGAAGCGACGTGATCGAGACAAAGTGCTATTTTTCTGGAAAATTGAATAGTCAAAATCGAATACAACGAGAAGCTCTCTCAAAACCCCTCGCATCTTCACACCCTTTCTCTATTTTTTCAATTTTGCGAGATTTTCATGCGGAGTGAAAAAGCGATTTATTCGATGGCTCAAATATTAAATTTTCTACAAAATTCGAATTAAAACACCATTGTTCAAATACAATAATATTCGAACTAGTTCCAAAGAATTGTATAAATCATGGGATAAGATGAAGTTTCTAAAATTCATGCTTGATCAACAATGTAATAAATAAACGAATAAATAAAATTGATTTTAATTTAGTTAAATCATTTTTCTCATTGCTTCAAAATCCCATATTTTCATATCCTTTTTTCATACCCTCCTGTGGATATCTATATAGATTCACATACGTTGAAGAACGAAAAGATATACTAAAACATCGACCACTTAAATATACAGTTTCGTTCCTCATTCAATGACCCACCTAAATATATATATATGTGTACACACTATATAACATGAATTAATGAAATAAAATGTCCGCATCGCATTCACCAGGCTTTTAACGTTTGTCTCGCGCGCACGCGACCCCTTCGTCCCCACGGCATTTGAGCTGGCACGGCTAAATTTTGGAAGGGAGGAGGTTTCGTTGTGCGACAGACTGAGAGTCCATTCGTTTCCGTTTTGTCTCTCTTTTCGCGTTGTTTCGGTACATGCGGTCGTTTCATCTTTTCTCATTCGTTCGTTTTGAGCTCGTCCTTCTCATCAAGCTCCAGTTAATTTCTATCACGAGAGAGCAAAAGTATTTTACGAAGAGACTGAGGGGTTATATATACAGATATATGGGGAAACCAATGGGTCCGGATGAATATCTGAATTCAATTGTTTTGGGCCCAATTCCGTTTCCTAAATGTCAAAACGATATAAAGATAAACCAAAAATATGGCAGATACTTTTTGAATTCATCTATAAATAAATTTTTACGTATAATTATACAAAGTCCACTTCCGTGAGAGCATAATGTTTATTAAAGCACAAAATATTCTTAAAATACAAAGAACAAAAAGGAATAACATTAAAAACAAAAAAAATCTCCAATTTCGTTCGAAAAATCGTACAAAAATGACCGATTTTTTAATAATCAGAAACAAAGTTTCGTATAATTTTCCTATCCATCCTCAATCTACGTTTTAAATAGCTTTTTTCGAATCCTTTCGAAATCCATTCAATAAAGATTCCATTGATTTCCAAATCTGAAAAGTTTCGCGTTAAATTCCCCATATATATTTATATAGTGTCTCGCGAGAGAAAGCGAAAGTGAGTATATTAAGCGACACTCGGAATTACAAATAACAAATTGCAATTTGATTCCCCGTTATATAGTAGCGGCAAGGAGAGATCGTTTCTCTGGCGGATTCCTCGTTCTCTGTGATACACACGAGAGGCACGTCCCTCGGCTTCGAGGCTCTGATGCCAGGCCGAGGGCGCAATTTATCATTAGGGGCGCGATAATTTGGTGACGGTTTCCGCTCTTCGTGCCGTATCAACTCCGCGTTCAACTGCTGCCACCAGAGAGCCTTTCTCACTCGTTCCTCTCATGCTCTTCAGTACTAAAAAAAATGTATATATATATATATATATATATATATATATATATATATATATATATATATATATGGATATTTGTGTGTAGGACGAAAAATGGTTTGAAATTTCACTAAATACGAGAGGATAAACGTTTTCGTACGTAGAAAATGCCTGCGGGGTAACGGAGAAATGATTTCACGGGTCCCAGGGTAGGCAAGCGATGTCCACTCGAAGTGACCAGTGAGCCGGACATTCGGTGGATCAGCCAACGAACCCGTTACGAAACGATCAGGATGGCTCAACATTTTTATTCAATCCAATATTTTTTTCGACCAAATTTTATTCCATCTTCAAATGGAAAAGTACGAAGTGTTTACATAAGAAGACTGAGTAATACCAAAAGCAAGAGATAAACGTGGTTGAGGATTTTAAGCAGAAAAATCTCTTTCAAATTTTCGATTCCTTATAATAAATGAATCGAAACAAAAGCATTCAATATATTTTAACATTGAAAAATAGTGTTGTATAAATTAGAATGAAAAACGGAGTTTTTTTTCGATATTCTTTTAAAAAAAATTTCACACACGTCATTGTGAGGGAGTGAAAAGAGTGATAGAAAAGAAAAAAAAGCATATAAACCAGGGTAAACGTAGTACACAGAGTGTCGGACCTCGTGTCCGTATCACGTACCCGTGAGATCCCAAATAAACAGTGTTGGTAGAGGGGAAGAGAACTCAGAATCATATGTATATATGTATATGTACATATATTGAAGAGTATGGGTGACGGACCATATAGAACGTGAGAGGGTGATGCTGTATTGCTACTGCTACAACACCGATGCTCCGATGCGGTGTAAAGGGCCGAAGGGAGAGATGGAATACATGGCTAAAGGCGCATCCACCCCCTCACGGGTTGTATCGATCGTTGACTTTAAAATTCAAAGAGACCGACAATAGCTTCCCTTTTCGTGTGTTGCGCTTCTCTGGTACGACGAGAGCAAAGAGAACGAAGTAGGCATCAGAGAATGAGAAAGACAGAGATACTTCGTAGCTCTATAATATCATATTCCGTTCCTTTCGTTTCATTGTCTGGCAAAGCCCTGCGCTAATAATAAAAGATTGCTGTTCTCTAAGCTATGCCGAAACGAGAGAACGTGAGTAAAAGAGCGAAAACTATATGTATACAGATATATACGTATTTTATAGCTCGGGAATGAGCGGAAAGATTCTTGAAGCAGAGGAAGACAACGGGGATGAGACTTGAAAGAGTAAGAGGGAGAGGATAGCAAGAGTTCCTTGCCTTAAACTTGGGTACTATATCACGTGGCGACTACCACCTACCGTTCAACCGCATAATGTTTTTCCTTGAAAAGTTACCAAATTCCGCGTGAATTTAATATTCCACGCACGTGAACAAACCCGAAGAAACCACGAAGAACGCCTTCGTTATGTTTCCTCTACCGAAATCTAAATGGTGCACTGTATTTTACTCGTTTTATATGTTAACTCATAAATGCGTCTGCATCACTCGATGCTCTTTTCATTTCGGGCCGGAAAACGTTATGAATTTATCGTAATTAAAAATATTGAGATGAATCCTATTGCAAAGAGGTATTTATAGATTTGTTCAAGAATAATTTTTTTCGATCGTTGAAAAATTGAACAAAATATGATTGTCTTTTAAAATTCAAAAATGGCATAACCAAAAATTTGCCTTGGGCTTAACGAGAACGTATTCGGACGGGAGTAACATTAAACCCTATTCAAATCGAGTACAGATAACTATGAGGAGAGTGAAAGCCAAGATCTAACTTTGAGTTGCGTATTACGATGCGAGGCTGTGCAGACTTTGAGAAGAGAAAAAGCGAAAGAGAGGGGAAAGGGTGGTCTCAACAATAGTACGGTCTCGTGTATTAAATCAGAAATGTATGTACCCAAGATGGAAGGAAAGAGGAAAGGAAATGAAGCTCCTGAACAATACGAGCTCGACCAATCCACGAGCCCTTTTTTCTTTTTCCACCCTCGTACACACACATGTTCCCTTCTCATTTCTCAAATCGCTATATCTATTATGAAGCGCTTTGCTAAAATTGAAAATTTAATATATATGCATCTTTGAAGATTTGGAGTTACAGTTATTTATCTAAAGATCAAACGATATCTATGTATGTACTATTCTTCTTAGTAGAGCTTTGTACATATGGAATGATCGAAATGGAATTTCTCATCTGTACAAATGCGAATTCTCTAGATTGAGAAATATAAAATTGTTGATTCCCCATGCTACGAGCTTTTTCAACCGCCCCTACCCAAAAACTCGCGTGTAGCCCTCCTGGCTTTTACGCGTGTTTCATCGCTGTATGAACCGTAGATATAGAAAATCGACGAAGGCATACCTGAGCTGAAATTAAACGTTTACAAGGACACGAAATGAAATATTTAGCGATCCAGAAGCTCGGAAGGGACACTATAACTATATTTGTATGTGTTTACATATACATATATTCTATTAGTCATTCTATCGAAAAGGGGTCCGTTCAAACTCTCATCCCTTTCTCCCATTTTTTACATACGGATGTCTTTATTAATACGCGTATAACCGTGAGCCTTTGTCCGCAACATTTCGGATACCAACATTGAAACTGCGAACTAAAACACCACCCCATACGGGAAATCTGGACTCATACCCCTTCTCGACTTTTCGCACACGTCGTTCAACGTTGCATTTACGACGTCAAACGCAGAATGGCTCGGGCATTCGATAAAGCTTTTATTTTTACATACTCCAGCCTCCGATTTCTCTTTTGTCCCTTTTGATGATAACTCTTTCATGGCTAGAAAAAGCCTGATCGAGTATTAAGTTTATAACTGATTTTCCTTTCAGTTATAAAGCTCGTGACAGAACTTATTTTTTCACTTTTCAAGTGGTAATTAAGTGAGGTTAGAGAAAAACCTGCTGCGTATGGACCGTAATAAAATCCTGTATAATTTATCGCTGCACAAAGGCGTAAAGAATGTCTGTAGTTCTCAAATTCTGTTATAATAATAATTAGTATTAGTTATTATAAATAATAATTGAATGTCGACATAAATCTGAAAGATTTCGATGGGTCTGCGGATATAACTATAAATTTATAAAAATGCAGATTGCTCAAAGATTGATGGTTTTACATTCCTCAATAACATTCTTCGTATTGAAAAAATCGGGACAATAGAGTGATCGTTGAATGGATCATATTACAACGTTGAGTTGCGAGTGAAAAGCTCAGTAATACGAAAGAAAAAGTGCATTAGCCAGAGGAGAAAAAGCTCTCGAGATTTACTGATGTGGCAAAAGATGCGAGAGTACATATATATATATAATGCTGACGAATAAAAAAGGTAAAAGCAAGATGATGTAAAGGGAGCAAAGGGATGTGAATTAGATATTTTTCTTGAGACGATAATCGATATATATGCATAGAGAAACAGAGAAAGAAAGAATGAGTTGTGTATGGACTACGATTCGTTCGGTACTTAGAAAAGCACATCCAATTTCCTCGCAGGGGTTGAGAAAATGCTCGATATGCTCGAGGGGGTTAAATAACGCGAGGGTAGGTGCCGTTTATAAGAGGGGGTGGTTAGAAGAGAGGGAGGAGTTTTGAAATTGAGAAGCGCTCGATCAATCCTCTCTCACGCCGAATCAACGTGTGCGTGTGTGTTATTCGTGTTACACTATGAGTACTGCATTATATATTATACATATAGTTGCGTATAATACCTCGGGGCGGGTAACATGTATAACCGTAACGATCCTTCGTTTGCATAGAGAGTAGAAGAAATATCGGGGCGAGAGAGAGAGAGAGAGAGAGAGAGAGGGGGAGGGAGAGAGAAAAGGAGATCGAGTAAAGTAAAAGATCTCTTACTCTGCTTCCCTCCCTGCCGTAGCTCCAGCAGAAACGACAGACTGACTTTGAATATAAGGGTCGCATATTGGCCACGCAATATTTTTCTTTATCAGAAAGCACTAGGCTTTCCTCTCCCCCGCGCTTTTCTCTCAATTTTTTCTCGCTTGTAAAACTCGTAACGTGTGTCCTGAGTGCCTCGAGGTGGAAGGGTGATTGGGAATAATACCAATTTCCCACATCACCCCTATTGCGAGGGCGTAAAAAAAAAGAGTTCCTTTTTCGTTGAGGCGTCAAGCAGCTTATCCGTTATTTAACCTTTGATGCAATAAATATGTAGCATATAAGACTTTTGCTATAAAGAATAATTGGGGTAGGAAAATTGTTACTTGAAAAAGTGAAGAAACGAGATTTAGGCACAAAGAAAAGTTACCGTTAGTTATGTGATTATAAATTGTCATTATTTCTTATTACTGGTATGAACAATAGGAGATGTTATGAACTTAATGATGGGTTTTCTGAGAGTGCCTTGACAAAAAAGTTCGTCCAATAAAATCAAAAGCCATTTGTCAAACGGTAATACAACCCCTGCAAAGAGCACCAGCCACGACATTTTCTTTTTCCCTCCATCTCGTACTCGGAGTTGCAAATTTTTTTCTTCTTTTTGAACATAGACTGCTGGAAAAAATATGTAAGATATATTCGAGAGAAGGGGAGAAAAGCCGTAGAGGGCTGGGGGATGCTCTCGCGATCACTGATGGGCCACATCTAAAATAATAAAAGTTGCCTTCGTCATTTGTCAACGGACTTGATATGCTCGGAGAAAACGTCGTGTGAACACTCCTCTCGCGATGCTGTGCGGCACACCTCGTAATTTTTGCGATGGTGCCAGCTGCGACTTTTGTACAACGACGTCGACAACGATCGAGTTACGTTCAGACGAAACATTTCGAGGGATGAGAATTCAACGATCACGATTTTGTTTCGGGGTGTGAGGTTTTTTTTATTTCAAATCTCGGCGTATTTCGCGATGGGAAAAATGGATTTATTGAATTTGAATAAATTTCATTTCGGTCGGAAAAAATTTCACTCTAATGGGTTTATATTTGACTTAAATCTAATAAGATAGATTTTCCTGATACGAATGTTTTGTTTCACTTAGATTTACACTCGATATTCATTACGTTTTATACCATACCATTTATACAATTTATTTGATTGGATTGAGATTATTTAAACCATAATAACATTACTGCAAATACTGTCAGCCGATTGGAACCTTTATTAGACCGGTATCCCCATAAATGTTATAAGTTTCCGAACACTCTGCTACAAGGACGAAAAAAATGTATCAGGATACGTCTCTATAATCTCGAATATGAATGACTTTAGAAACCAGAAGGCCTTACGTAGTTCTCGTAAAATTGCTCTTTCTCTCCGTTTCTCCCTCTCTCTTATTCTCTTTTTTTCTCTGGTAAGTGTAAAAAAGACGCGAGAAGAATTCTCTCATAATCCGGCTCGTTTTGCGAGTCGCAGGCTCGCTCGTATAGACGATAATAAAATAATATTCAAAAACGGGTTCGAGAGCTGTGTTATCGTCTGTCCGTGGGCAATAATATAGTAAAACAAATGTGCCAGACGACTTTTATGAAACGATTGGAGGCGCGACTCTATACATGTATTTATCCATGTGGGAAAGAGAGAGAGACAGAGAGAGAGAGAGAGAGAGAGAGAGAGAGAGACAACGGTGAGTACGAAGTGGTCAACCCTTTCCTCGTAGTTAAAATAAAATCCTTACCCTTTGCCAGGAGGAGAGGACTCGCTAAAAAGTGCTCGCATGGAATGGAAAACGTAGAATGATGGGAGTTGTGTGCGAGTCGGCGGCAGGATAAAACGTTAAATACGACCGCTGAACACCGGGGGCCGGCAATAAAATTGTCGTAAACTATATATTCCCTGCTCGAATAATGCACCTGCTTTCGGAAGCTAAGCCAAATAAAGCGTCGATTCACTGACGCGTGTTTGACGAAATTTCACATGTACGAAAACAACGTCGTACTAATTTCCGGAATATACGATTTTACGAGCAATTCATTCGGAAATGCGTACTTAACGTTTCATTCGTTGGGGATGTCTTGATTAACGAAAATGTGAAGGTTAAGTAAGCAAAAAATTAAAACGACATGATGTTGAATTAAATTTACATAATTGCAATTACCGCCTTTGATAGTTATTATCTTCATGAACAAAAATAATTAGTTCGATCCATTCGAATTTCCTTGATATTAAAAACTGAACGAGTATTCGCGAAAATAATTTCCTGTAGCAGAAATTTGTCGACAATTTTAATATCAAAAAAATCTTTGATCCAAGTTAAATTAAATGATAATTTCGTGTAGCAGAATTTTATTATTTAATTCAACTTGGATCAAAGTTTTTATTGATATTCAAATTGTTGACAAATTTATTTTCTTTTATTCAAATGAGAAATAATTAATCATTTTTTTTAATTGAATTGAAAATTTGTAAAATAAGAATAATGAAATTTTCGTGTCCCCAGCAATAAATGGCCAAAAATAAATGCACTATCAGAGCAGCGGCACTTTTATGACTACGATATTTAAGTCGTGTTTAAGTCTCCCGCCTTGCTCCGCATTTTATCGTTTCAGTGGGAGTGAAAAAATATATATTTAAGTTACAGCGATGACAAATGGTTTTTAGGTATCACCGGAGCAACATTCTTTCCGTTGCATACTAAGACGAATCGAGGGAACAAGAGAAAAAGAGGGAAGGGTATGTCAGAGGCAATCGGGAAGCTCTGCAAGCGTTGCGCCAGCCAAAACCGCCACAGATGGGCCATGACTGATGATCCTTACTTCCAGATGTACTCTTCTCGCTGTGTAACATATCTTCACAAGCCTCAAACGTGTACTTTTATCATCGCTTGTTTGTTCAGCGAACGAGCCAGAATTGTGCAACATGGAAAAAAGTTAACTCTTCGTAAAGCATCTCTTCGTCGAGCTACAAAATCTGTATAGACCTACAGAGCAGTAAAAGTGTGTATTTCAAAAGCTCCAAAGACAAGTGAAATTGAAAAAAGAATGTCCAAAAAATGTATGAACGTGTAGAAAGAAAGAGACAGAGAGATAAGGTCGTTCATTTGTTTACATATAAGCCAAACGCAGGCTCATACTCATGTTTAAAAGAAAACAAGCAATTTAAGAAGAAATATTTAATTGAAAAAAATAAGATAAATAATTATAAATTCAGATAGATTAATCGATTTGAAAAATTTCTTACTGAATAACGCCCTAATGCAAACTTTCATGAAATGAGCGTACAACACGAAGTAATCAATGATCGTCGATGGATGAGTCGTCACTTTTCATTAATCAAAATGCTGTTATACAAGTTCTGTACGATTTTCAAACGGGCTTATCTCGTCGATGTACGGCCTAAATCTCTCGGTCTATGTAAATTGAAGAGGTTACAGGGCAGTTTTACATATTTCAACAAAATCAACGACTACCTTCTGTTCTCTAAATGGTGAGAGATGCTCGAGTGTGCGGAATATGAGATTGCGAAGTAGAAGAGAATGAAAGAACGAGATAAAGAAAGATGAATAGAAAGAGGAGAGAGAGAGAATAGGGAAATAGCGAGATGCGAAACGACCGAGAGAACGCGAGAACAGTGGTCCATGAGAGGGAGTGTGCGAGAGGAAAATATGGGCGGGGGTACATGTTAGTGAGGCGGGTGTAGCACTTGAAAAGTGCAGGCCAAGCGTTTTATCGAGTGTTTTATGGAAAGCTTTAGAATTGTAGATTCTCCGTGAAATCTCTCATGTGCGAGTCGCGATTCCCTCGCGAACGTATTTTTCACGATTTATGCCTGCATAGCAGTCTCGATGTTTATATATCTATAGATCCATATGACATACGTGTGTATTTATATATCTATTTACACATACACAGATGTGGTGCCTTTAAAAAAAGCTAACGAAAATCTTAGAACTTCTTCAAGAGGGATATTATTTAAATTCTTTTAAATTTCAGCCGCAGCATCCCCTAAAAAAAGATTTAGATACTTCTCCCACTCCAAATAGGCAAAGACGTATTTTTATCCAGGTCAGCCGCGGTGTCGATATTTACCAAGTTCTAAAACAGTTTTTTAACCTCTCTTCCTCGGCCCCAAATCGGAAGATTCTCGAGGTATGTCGTAGGTGTCAGAAACATCTTTACAATCGTGATAGATAGTGGAGAAACTCGAAAGAGAGAGAAACGAAGGAGAAAAAAGAATCGTCAAACGTATGGAGTAAGAGAATAGAGTTTCCAGCAAAGATCTTCTCTCTTACACTATATTTTATCTTCTGTTCACTCATTTGTTTTCTCAGAAGCTTATACACTCTCAAGTGCCTATGGTTGCTATTGAATTTCAATTGAAAAACGATTATTCTCACGTCGAGTGACCGAAGCGACCCCAAAACATTTTTCGGCTCGTTTGTCATCGAAAACTTGTATTCTTTACTTTTATACCAGAGGAAAAAATACGCGTGAAACTCAACCTGTCAGTAGCACGAGAAAGAAGTTACGAATGAGGGGGAAAAATGAGATTTTTGCGCGTCCTGCTCGTCGTTACCGTATCTATTAAAATATTTAAGAATCATATTTACGGTGGCAATATTTTTTCAATTCTGTCAGCATTATGTATAAATAATTAAGAAAAAATGACTTTCCATTAAAATTGTTATCTAGAACCGCCTAATCCGTTAACCCATCAAAATTAAAAAAAAAAATATACATGGATGAACATTGAAATAAATAATATCCATAGAATCCAGTTTCAATTAATGCACTTTATATGACCTTCTTTTTTTCGATTACAAATACATCGACGTACGTTTTAAAATAAATATATAAAAGCAAAACGGTGCACCATCAATAATCCAGGAAAATTGAAATTTTCGTACATATCGATATCGTAGTCATATAGTCATCATCACATACCCATATACACGCAGGGTACGATACTAACCGGACATGTAGTAAAGCTACGTGCACGTATGCGCGGTTCGGAAGGGAGAAAGAGCTTGAACCGGGGTCGTGGGATCGGTGGCCCCGGGGGCAAACGCGTATTTGCGGTAGGGTCGCTGATAACACGCGACCAAGTTGGTATATACGCACCTACGTACGTTACTCTACTATATAGTAGAGTCTCTAAACGTACGAGAGTCAGAACGCCCACTTACGTGGGATTCCATACATGCGTGTACTTAAATAAATACATGTCTATATATATCGTATAACACACAAAAGTTCTCGACATTTTCTCATTCACTCACATCTGACTGAATCGACTGTCTCTTGCTCGTCCATGGCATAAACGCTATGCTCATATACACGCGCTTCGTTCCTCTCATCGGACAGGACAAATATTAGTTCATTATCAAAAGTGCCAGCGAGCGTCAACGGGTGCTTCTCTCCTATATTATACGTAATGCCTACATGCACTATACATTTATATGTATGTGTGTGCACATACGTATGCAGGCACCGAAAGCCAGAGACCAAAAAGACTCAACTCCTATCAGTTCACTTGCTGAATTCTCAGACCTACTTCCTTTTGTTTCAGCAAATTTGATACTCGTTTTCTCTTTTGCATTTAATTACAACCACGCCATATACGAAATTATTTAATCTCCACGTTTCCGATTAACCTTTTTTTCAATCATTCCCAGTGCAAACTCGATCGTACTTTAATTATCTAACATTTAATTTATCCCATTAATTTCAATGTGGCAGTGTAGATGAACAAAAGATCAATAGTGATTGTTTTTACATGTATTTGTGTGTTAATATGATGTATCGTTATGGGTTTGCGAACGATTAATCGCGTGTAATTAATTGTTTGATATATCGATGGACATCGGATAAAATATATTAGTCGTTTTGGTAGAATAGACGTGAGGGAGGGCCTACTGAATGAAGTATACTTTGTGTGGAAATGAAGAGAAAGCAATGAGCATCATCGTAAGATATCGAACCTCTGCAAGCCTTTTTTCTTTCATTACATTGTATGTATAAACATTTTTCTATTAATTTAATGTACCTACGCTATTATATTGATAGCTGGCGAATAAAAGGTCGCAAATAACAGCATTTAATACGACTGTTTTCTTCTAGTATATACAGAGCATTTCTATTTGACTAAAACTTGTAGTTTTAGTAAAATTATACCAGAATTACTTGAGAATGTCAATAATAAACAAAAAATGAATTGAAATATTTCAAATCTACTTTTTGGCTACTAAAAATACATAAATAATGTTTTGATAAATCTTAAATATATTTTAATTCTTAGAGATTGTGTTCACTTTCACACAGACTTGGTAAAAATATGAGAGTATTTTGTGGCTGATTTAACAAGGAATAGTCTATATGTCTAATACAAGAAAATATAGAGGAATCATTCCGAGCACAGAGATATAGCGACGATACTTCTCGCGCTATAGATAGGTATAAGTAAAGATCGCGAGCAAACGTGGCCCACAGACGAGGAATCGCATGTCACGAGGGCATAAATAAGAGTCTGTGGCGAGGCAGAGCCCCCGGCGGCTCAACATTCGTGTCCATGTGGTTGTAAGTGTGGAGAAAAGAGGGACAACATGGCAAGACGAGGAAGATCCGGCGAATCTATGTTCCTACATACAGATGTATGTATACACACATTTATACGTATATATCTATATTTTATATGTGGTATAGCTAAGAGACATGGTATGTAATATACTGAAGTGTGTAGAGCGTCGAAGGAAGACCATTTAATAACAATATATCTTGGCCACCACAATGCTACAACCTCACACCACGAAACAACCATGGAACATCCAATGTTCAACTTTATATCCATCCAATGTGTGTTTTGTACGTGCCTTAACTATACTAGGATTTGCGAAGCGAGAAAGATCGAGAATGAGAAAGTAGCAGCCGGAAAATAGAGATAGAAAAGTTGCTACATTGTGTTTCTTTCCAATTGGACATTTGTTTCGGCTGATTTAGTGAGAACCACGACATAAAGGGAGAGAGACGTACTAGTAATTAAATTCCGGGTAGAATTGAAAAAGTGCGGTGCTCTTTGCAATAAATTATGGACAGTACGATGACAGCTAAGACTAAAAATAGCCTGTTTGTTGTGATACTTTATTACGAGATTCGTAAAAATTCGTGAAATAAATTAATTTCTAATTAATATTAATTAGTCCTTGATCGAAATCTTGGTAGAAAAATATGCTGGTGATTTTTGTAGAGTTGGGTGTTCCTACAGGCTCGTTAACCCCCGAAAAATTCTACCTAATTACTATTAACGAATATTCATTCACTTCCTGCCAATCACTTTTCCGACACCAAAAAAAAATAACAAGATATCCGTTGTATTTAAATACCGGGAAGATGGAAAAAATATAGAGAGATAATTTTTACGAAATTTGAATCGTTAATGAAGACCGTCTTACCGGAAAAAGAAAAATACGAAGAGAAGAGTTTTCATACGGCGATGACAATTTCACGGTACATTAGTGACCAGTGGGTGGAGCACAGAGGTTGTTCCGTCTCGATGCTTAGACACACGATGGTTTGTGACTACCTCCGACACTCGGGGACTAATTGTGTTTTTAATTAATCATCATTTTGTCACTTCTCGTCTCACGCACCTCGTTTTACATACTAACATGTCAACCACTAAGATACAAAAGGGCTCAACTCTTGTATTCTAATGTAGGAAGCATAGCCCTTTCATGCCATTTTGGTTGCAAACGATTCATATATCGTATGTCTCCGCATCGCCTCCCAGTAGCGGCTTTCGACGTTAATCGCCAAGAGCTTGCTTTGTCGCGTGCCTCCGAGTTTGCCGAGAGAAGCTCGCTAGCCTCGTTATAACTGACTTGTTATAATAAAATGCAGTCACCCTGGAACAACACATGCCCCCTTCTCGCAGCTACTAATGCGTAGTTTATAACGATCCATGTTTCCTCGTACCAGGACTAATAGCAAACGAGAACAAATATTCCTCTTCCCGCTCTTCAATGTTGCTCTCTTTTTTTCATCCATCCCAGCCTACAGACTTTCTCGAAGTAAATTAAAACGCAAATTTTCTTGAAGACTTGTACATTCCGAAAGACAGTAATGAGTTTTACTCTAGCTTGTGTCTTTGCTCTTTAATATTATGAAAGGTTTTAAATAAAAACTCATAATTATCTTGTATTTCCACGATAAAATTGAAAGTACACGTTTTTTATTGACAAAACTGAGATCAAAGTTCGTCATTCATCGAGCAACAATTTTCTCTTTTTTCTTATACTTAATTCAGTCTCTTACGCTGGGAAAGGCCAATATGGCGCCAAGCCAATTTAAGCATCAGCTGAAGAATCTACGAAACTCATTGGAAATATAATTTCACGTTGAAAAAGCCAAAGGTGACGTACGCTACACCTAAGAGTGTTACCGGAAGTTAGCCAGCGCGAATAAGTAACGAAACGCCAAACAAAAATAAGAAAGTCATGGCGTGCTAGCCCAATACTAGGAGAGCCCAGCAGAAACGACAGAAGAGAAAGAGCGTCAAAGCATACAGCGAGGAGAACGGAGAAGTTTACGAGTCGAGAGATTTACCGTTCATGTAACAAGTGCGTTAACGCTCTTGCAGGACCTTTCACGGGGAGCTACCGGTCCCCCCGGTTTTATATATCACTTTTCATTAGCCATGAACATTAATCTGTCTACGAGAACTCTGCAACAGCCCTGAGGCTTCGGCAAACCGTGAAGAAGACCCCACTCATTCCTCATACTTCCTCTTATTTCATCTCTTTTGCATTTGATCTGGCACAACATGGCGCAATATCTTTTCGCGTTTCCTCTAAGATTTGTCAGTCATGTAATAATCATGTGGATTAGAATAACGTCAGAATTCCGACAGAAATGACGCTGGAGGAAATAATAAAAGAACATAATTTAATATGCAAAGGAAAATTAAACGAGTCTTCGTCATCAACATATAAAATGACGATAATAATCGAAGTTCTATACGATTCCGCACAAATTATTATTGTGACGTTTTAATTTTGGGCAGTCTGATGAAGGTCATCCACTTAATTCATCGATTACCATTTTTTTTGAGACGAATAAATTATGGGATTCTTCTTTGACGAAAACGGCCTAAATTGTTCATGGTCAAGGGTCACAGGATTCTTCATTCGTTCCTTGAAAAGGATAATCCGTCGAGATCCGTTGGAGAAACATTGAGATTCTAGGCTATATATACATGTAGAAAGAGAAAGAGACAAAGCCAATGGCGATCTGATAATGGCTTCGAGGAAAGGATCGACCATCATAGAGGTACTTTAATCGAGTGCCAAAAAGGGCCTTCCCTGTTTTATAAAATATTTATACATATCATGGTCCACAGGCTTTATATCGCTTTCTCCTCTTTCTTAGACACCACGCCATATTTTTTTCTTTCGACTAGTAAATTCAAGTCCTTTTCCGCCTAATTTTGGCATCCTTGATCTCACACGCGATCGCAAATCCCGAATCATGATTCGATTCCCAGGTGGAGTGCCCTGGGGTCGAGACATTCGCGATCACCGGGGGAAAAAAATGTTTTATCTTTCGCTAATTATTTTCGGTCCCGAGGAATTGATTCAAAGCCATCAAGGATCAACAGACAAGGCAAACGATTTGGAAACAAAAATTTTGCATAATCGATTGGGCAGCCCTGATTCCTAATAATGGCTAAGAATAAATCCTGATCATGAAAAAAAAATAGCCCACAGGACGATCAGGTAGCTTTTTTGATCGTATTTCCTTGGGCGATTGTTCTACCAGACGCTTTTTTTTATTATTCTTTTTGGCGTTCGATTACGTAACTATTATTAACTAGCCAGACGTCCACGCGTCGATAATTGTTTTGAATTCGTGTGTGCTCAATAAAAGGCAACTTATTTCATATCGCGTCCTACCAGACGAATCTTTTCCTGTTATTCCTAGTATACTTATAAAAATATATCCATCAAAGTTTTTTGGTAAATCCCGATACACCTGGCTTTGCACGCTACAAATCAAGGGCAAGTAGTAGCGAAACAATTTGATTCGTTTTTCTACGCATTATTGTTTCTTATTGATTTTCCTCTCATGGGTTCGAAAAACTTATTATTTTCATAAAATTCAAAGCATTTTTTTTCTGAAAGAAAAAACATCTGAAGAATCCCTGACCTAGTGAAATTTTAATCCACGGAAATGAATAGTCCGATATTTAAATTTCCGGCATTCATCATGGAACATGAAGGAGTCTTCGTCTATGTATGTTCCGATCTTCCCTAACCGTATTTACGGTTTGATTGTAACTCACATTGCTTGAATTAGTACGAGAGGTATTGGAGCGCGGGAGCTCAGACCTCACGTGCGTGCAAAGATCCTTGCCGACAGTTCGTTTGTGAGCAATTAGCGTTCGGTATACTGATACACACGTGGTAAGAGTAGCGCGGACGCGGCCAGCGGCGCTATCCGTCTCGACGATCTGCCGAATGCGAATTAACCGCGACTTCGTATTCCACCGCGTATTATCGCGTGCACATGTATATGGCACTGTTAAACTTAATGAATTCATTTCCCGTTCACGATTAATTTGCAAAGATATGCAACATTCGATCTCATACGTTACAATTAATCCAACGAGTCCTGGAAATGAGATAAAGATGAGAAAGGAGGATGAATGAAAAATAGGAAAAAAGAGTTGTTGTGAGAAAAAAGATTCTTGTTAAAATCATTAGTGATGCATTAATGAAGAATATTCCATTCGTGTAATAATCGTTGAATTTATTCGACGCTGAAAAAAGGAACAATCCGTTATTAGAATCGTTATTATGGATTTAAACGATGCGACCAAATTGCAGCAGCTATATAGCGATAGAAAGAAGGTAGCGGTAAGAAAAAAGTAACGCGGCGCGAAAACAAACGACTGAAAAAGACTTCTCGTATCGAGAATCACCATCTCTAATATCATTTTATGCCACGGTGTCATCATATTTCTTAGCCAATCAAGCGAATGTTGCAACATTCGCGGCGACTTTGGGAAGAGTGTTTTATACAAAGGAGGTGTTCCCGTAAAGGTAAAGATGCTGCGAAATAAGAGAGATAGAAAGAGGAAAAAATATAGAGACAGAGAGATCTTGTTGGGATGCTGTGAGATGTTAAACCCATTACAGCTCGATCACGATTCTCTGCATGGTGCTGTATAACGACAGTAGCGATTTTGTGCGACACAGAATTTACAAAAAACAATGAAAGAGGGAGAACGAGATGAATATATATATATATATATATATATACAAAGACTGGAGACGAACGATGACGAAGAGAGCAAGATCTAAAAGTGGGTGGGGTACTTTGTCGTCATTGCGGCCGGGGCTCAACTTTATGAATATTATTTTCCAGCAGATGTCTTTTCCGATAAGACGGACTCGTTGCCACCGACGTAATTAATGACGTCTCGTCGGCAACGAAGTAAAGAGGAATGAGAGACTTATATACCGAGAGCAAAAGAGAGAAGTCCTTTTAACCAGAAGAGAAAAGAGAATGCCGTAAAGGGAGGGAAAATACGAGATGATCGGACTATAACGCCGATGGCTGTGAGAGAAAGAGCCCAGATATAGTATTTTCCTACAGCGAGGTAACTCATAAATATATACATACAGAATGTATCTCTGATAAGAAATGAGCCCTCGGCACCCGCCAACCCAGCTCCAAGTTACTCAAAGCAAGAGAAAGACAGCTTGATCCAAGGGTGAGCGGAAGTATGGCGATATTTGGATCCTATCCCTCTCCCCCATTTCTTCAATGTATAACGACAATGCCCGCGTGAATTATGCCGAAATGACTGGATACTTTTAAAGCTAACAGGAAGCCAACATTAGCGAAGACTGGAGGCATTGATACATACGCAGAAAAGCAAACACCTAGCATCGCCAACACCCCAGGACCATTAATATTACTTACTTACAGCAAATTCTCATAGCCCTCACCATGACTCGATGATGTTGTGCGTTTACGCACGAGATTTTACGTTCCCGGAAGTCATTATCTTATTATGATATTCTGTAAAAATATATGTCCATTTAAAATGTGTGAATGCGTTAATATTATTGCCAGGTTGAACGAAAAGATTTTCGGTGAGTTTTAAGAAACCCTGAAATTGTTGCTGGACAATTCTTTTCGACGAATGTTTTGCTCTTAATATCAAACGTACCAAATAACCTATGAAGGACCTGATGCGTTTGCCATTTTCCTCTTTTCTAAATATCAGACTCATTGAATCCTGATTATATTGATTCCTGATTATATTGAATCCTGATTATATTTCCTCTCATCTGCAATCATAAAACAACTCAAATATTAGGCTTCGCTTTAGCAATCATTTGTTAACCCCGAAATCTTCACCCTCGTAAAGATTTGTTGAAACTTATTAAATCTTATGGCCTTATATTATATTTGTTAACTCCGAGATTTTGGGGAAGAAGGTGAGTTTTGAAAATGTTTACCGGGTATCAAAAGAGACAATGAATTAAATTGAGCCGATTATTAATCCCGCAATGAGGGGAAAGACTAAGAAATAAGTAGAGAAAAAAACGAAGGAAGAGATGGAAAGGGGATGATGATTGTAAGCCAGTGGATTTGGATCGAATTTGCGTAGGCTAGCGAAGTAGATTCATCGTGATGTCAGTGTAAGAGAGCCGAACAGGGCGCGCGTGCTTAATGAATCGCCCGGCCGAGCCCCCGGAGAATCCTTCCTTCCAAAAGGATTTAATTAACCGAAACACTCTTCTCGACCTTTCTGCGTCTCACTCTTATTGTAGAAAATATGGGAATGAGAATATCTCTCCGTCCCTTTATCTCTGTTACACGATAAATAACACGGAGTCCATCTGCGTGAATTTTCTTTGCGATATCCTTCTCCGACATACAAAAGAAAGAAGAAAGAAAATTGACTGCTCGCGGAAAAGGGTGAAATGGAGAATACAGGATGAAACCGTTGAGAGTCCAAACGGATTAGCATAAACAAATCATCGGGATTAAAATAGTCGGGACAAAAGCGGCCCAGCTTTGGAAAACCGCGAGAGTTCATTCATTCGAGGCAAAGCGCGTACGAGAGGGAGAGAGGGAGGTTGTAAAATCAAAAGGACAAACAATTAATCTCGGTGTCTGGAGGTAGATTCGTGAACACAGGCAGAAACGTAGCGTCCTGATGATTAATCAGAATTTAACTCGGGTTAAATAATCTTGACATGCGCTGGGATATTCACCCCTTAATGTACATCAGTTATACACTTCCATGAGGCCGTAATCGGTGAGAAAACAATTTGTAATTGAAAATTATATTTTGTTTGTATAAATATTTCTGGTGTATTTTATTCTCGTTCTTAGAAAAAAATGTAATTCCCTCAGCAAACCTCTTGATTATTAGAATTTTGAAATAAATTCCATTGCATACTTCGTTTCAAAAAAATAAATTAACATTGAATTTTCCTGAACTCAACGGATGTCTCTCTTTTATTTATCGTATGAAAGACAGAAGAAGAGACACTCAGAGAGTTGCGCTGTGGATAAACAAAAGGTTTACATCAGTGTCAGTCGCAACGCGTCCGATTTCGTCTAGGGCACGTCAGCCATGAATATTCACGGGCGCGGTTCGAACGTCCCTTTTCGCACCCCTATTCCGCATATCGTGTGGCGTCCAGCGTAAACTCAACCCTTTCCCCTTCCTCTCCCCACCAGCCCCAATGTTGCTGCTCTCGCTCGATTCCTCTGTACTCTTCCACCTCGGCCTCATCCTACCTCATATTTTCAACCCTCGGACACCTCCCCAACAAACGTGGGGCAAACGTTCATCGAATGGTGCAACCAGCAGTCGCACGGTATATAACGCAGAGTCAAAGGCTGAAATCACAATACGCGTTTGTCCGGTTGACGAAGCCGCGTGGGTCGCTAAAAGCAAATAGAGATAGAGAGACGAAGAGGCAAATCGACTGAGGGGGAAAACAGCCGATGGATGTAGAAAGTGAGAGAGGGTTCAACGACGTTTCTATATATAAATATATACATATGTACATCAATAGATACATATATATATTGTTAGGACAGTATCGCAATAGCCAGTGGCCGAGTGGTCATTGCCTTTGAATTGGAAATTACGTTTCCAACCAGCCAAGTGTCGATTCCCTTTCTCTTTCAGGCAAACCCTTTCCATTTTTCTCCATCTCTTTCTGACTCTCCCGATCAGTCACAGCCCTGCACTCGTATTTCCGACCCTCCACATTAACGCGTTCAATTCTCTGGCACCTTATCGGAATTGCATTCCCATTCTCGTTTGCGCTTTCTTCTCTGTAAACTCTCATTTTCCCCACCCTCCTTCATGTTTATATTCGATTGTTGTTTAACGCACGAGTCCATAGGTATTGAACAGTCATCCACAGACTTTCGAGTGATCGAAGCTGTAACTTTTTTCACTCCGATAAGGTCAACGAGATGAAAATTTCATTCTGGGTAACATTATTCGATACTGGGGTGATATATAGTTGCACTACGAAGTAAAGAAATCAATCCATGCTCAGATTACTTGTTAATTTCGAAATTATATGACGACATTTGAAGAGAAAAATGTTAGCTCAAAGTTTGCCCGTTAAATAGTAGAAGATATAGTGAAAAATCTTTTCACGAATCAACCCTTTCTCCTGTAGCGTGCCATGCATCGGGAATAATTAAGCTCTGCTTCGGAATCAGGACCTACAGCTTTTATAGTGGTTCACTGGTGAGGGAATTCTCGAAAGAGGTTAGAATACGCAGCTAGTAACAAGTTTACCAGGCATTTACGTGCGAATGTAGAGACAAAGAGAGATCGAGACGGAGAGAGAGAGAGAGAGAGAGAGAGAGAGAGAGAGAGAGAGAGAGAGTGGGACAGGGAGAGATTCGAATGATTTAATCCCCGAATGATGGACGGGCCCGTCGCGACGATGATCTGCGTCCCGTGAAGTGACAAGTGGTTAGGATCACAGGGTAACCTCGTGGCTGGGTCGGTGATGCCGCGGGGGGATCACAACTCGGAGTATACCCACCGAATTCCCTCTAGCTATCCTACCATAGGGAGGACACGTTGGAAAGCAGGATGGTGTTAGTTTCCACTGACGCTACCACCGCCGATGGGTTATAGGGAGAAATAGAGGCCGCTATCGATAGTGAGAAAGAGAGAGATCAGAATAGAGAAAGCTTCACGTGTGTGAGGACTGTATACAAGGGTTTAGGTGACATCAGAGAGAGAGGCTTCGTAACACAGCAGAGGCTATGGACGATATAGATCGCGAGATAGCGAGGACCAACCGTACAAATCATGTTGGCATTACCGCGTCAAGCGGACGCTAGGTTGACTCAACCCGTCGGACCACCAGAAACTCTCGATGTTGACGGTAATACTGATTTATCGGAAGTGCAATACACGACGGACAAATGCATACAAAAGCCTCCCGTTGCGTATTTCCGAGATGCGTTGGTCTCTCGTTGCATCGAAAACGCTCCTCGTATAAGCGTTTTATTTTCCACTATTCGCGCATTCCCGTCTCCGTGAAAAGTTATATATGTATATATATGAGCGGGTTGAAACTCCCCGGGATACAACCAATTTTTCGGCTAATTGGGAATTATGATCGAACTGCCGGTGTATCGCTTTATACGTCAGCATATATACGACCGATAAACGATAGTGTGTTGCACTCGAAAATTTGGGGCGATTCCATACCATGTGACACTGTATTTTAATACGGTTCGCCTGTCAAATATCGCGGAATTATCAGAATCACCTCGTGGGGCTTTGCGGTCTGATGAAACTTCGAATTATCAAGAGTTATTTCATAAACAGCTCGTGTTGGATCAGCCATACGTTACACGGACGATTGTTAATCATTTTGCTTGTTACGCTTATTTATTATTGATACTATTTCATGTTTGCCTACCTTTCGAGGTGCTTGACAATGTCCTCGTAGGCTGCTCGGCAGTTTTCCCACACGTGACCCGATCTGCGAACACAAAAAATAAAAAGATGTTAGAAAATCAGCTTTGTATACACAAATATTGCTGATAATTGAGGCGCAGATATTTTGGAGAATAACCTAATGAACTTTTTTAAAAATCAGTTTTACAGATATCGCAAGTACACGATGTTGCAGCAATCAAAAGACGGCTTTACTTAATTTTTTAGGCTCACATCGAACATCATAAGATTTTCTCACAGCCTCTCATCCTCTGTCCTTTCAATCAATCGACTCAACCGAAGGGAAGCTTTGAAGTTGTTGATTAAAAAAGGAGAAAAAAATGTTTAAATCTCCGTGAGCTCCGGATCTCCGGAAAAAAGTCGCAAATTAATCAGCATAAGAAAAATTGCGTGGGGTTCGCTACTTAGCAGAGCTCGGTTAAAAGTCCTTGGCAGGAATGATTATCAACGGGGGAATATTTATTTTCCCAAGAGTGAAATAAACGCGAAAGGATCTCGTGAGAGTATTTATTTAGTGGAAAATGGATGGGCAGTGTATCTTTTTCGGACTTTAGGAGGGGTTGACGCGAACACGAGAAAGTGTCGGAAGGATGAGAAACCAAGCCGAGCGTGTATATGGTTGTCGTTCAATATTACGGAGAAGAGAAGTAGAAAATTGTATATACAGCTATAGATTCGATAAAGAAAAAGAGAGAGCCTACTGAAAGAGTAGCGAGGTCAGGGGTGACGTACAGAGAGGATGTTAGGGATGCTGGAACATCCTGGAACACATAAGAGGAAAACGAGCAAGTAGGGAAGATGGGGTTGCGTTGAATTAATCATATTCCGGTGTTTGTCGTCGCGCCCACCCCCGCCTCCCTAGACGTAATCCGTCTTACCTCCCGATTTCTCACTCCTCTTTCTCTTGCTCGCTCTCTCCCTTACGACGCTTCTCTCTGGGCTAGATAGATTTGCATTTTAATTAAAAGCAAAGCGCTGAAATCATAATGCGGAACGTGCGGTGACGCCTTCTGATCGTTATTAACGTTAGGCACATGGGATATACTATATATAAACATCAAATAGATGCGTGATGGATCCGACGACCCTTTTCCGTACGTCTCTGACGAAATCATCCCTCTTCTTGCATCCAATTCATCTCGTATCAATCGAAGTAATAATTTTATTCACGATATGAGAGCGTGACCTAGTTTCTTTATACATTGGAAGATGTCAGGGTAATTTTTCTATCTGAATCTTTGGAAAGAATATTGTAACGAGAACTGACGAATTGAAGAGTATTTTTGTGAAAATCTTTGGGAAAATGAAGGAAATAAACAGTGTCTAAAACCAGAAATACCTCATTAATCTGAGTCATTTTAATCTTCAAGAAATCTTCTTAGCATCACCGTACAAAAAAATCTGTATGGTTATGCACCAAGAGTGGGGTTACATTATCCCCACATTGAGGATGCACGTATACTTTACCTTTTTTACGAGGTTTCGCCAGTTGCCAACCTTAGCCCTGCAGGTCGATAAGGGCTCCACGTTTTGTGTAATCCAATACGAGTAACGAACCAGGAGCGAGAAACTCGCGTTAAGGAAACAAACTTAACCGGTGAAAGTAGCAGGATGAGTGAGTAAAGTCAGAACGAAGAAGAGCAAGAGAGAGAGAGAGAGAGAGAAGAAGCAATGCTGATGACGTAGACGGAGAGACAGAGAGCAGAAGGAGAATAAGACAAAGCAGCAAAGAGAAAGATCAAGCAGTGTCGAGACCCCTCGGATTTCCACGGCTTCACTCGTCTTTTCAAATCCTCTTAAAGTTGTATTCTTTTGGCCTCGTCTCCCTACCAACTAAAGACTACAACGACGACGTTCACCCTTCGCTTACAAGACGCTGTTACAGAGCGCCCTCTTCACTCCTCTCTCATTTTCACTCGCCCTCTCACTTTCTCTCTTTTTCTCTTTCTCCGTCATCCAACACAGTCTTGACTCACAAGATACTACATAACTGAGAAATAAATAAATCCAATTTTCTATTGTGTCGAGAAGCTAATGCGACTATTTCTGCATAGGCTATGTAATATTTTATCGAATAATTAGCAAGGTCGTTTCATCCATCTTATCGTCATGCAGACAGGAATTCAAGAAAATTAAAGGCGACTAATCGAAATACTTCAGTAAATATGCGATATTTGTTATTTTGTAATCACTTTAGAAAACGTAAATTCAATATCAACGATACTTCGATGTCTTTGATTGATACAGTTGATCCGAAAAGCTTGTTCGACGTCAACAACATTTTCGACGGGAGACTTGACTGTTATTGCACATGCTATTTTGAGTTCTTCAATGTAAGAAACTTTACAAAGCTTTTGCGTGAAACGCTTCCCCGCGTGTTGAATTCTAGAGACTGTGACTCGCTTTCCTCCTTGATTCTTTGGCGATAGACGCTAAAGAGCCCCGAAGTTAATGAAAATGTTTCCCGCTGCGTCAGAGGCCTCGACATTTACTCATTTCCGCGAGATATCATTAGCTCTCCCTGCCCTTCTTGCCATCGTCTGTACGTCGTTCCCGAACTGAATTTACATTATAAGCCACCAAAAACCTCGCTAAAAGTACGCCAAAACTTTTCAAGTAAATTCGGGAACACAATATATTCAATCGCTAATTCAATACTGCGATGGTATTCAAGAGAAATTTAAAATATTTCGTTAATGTGATCTTTTTATTGGACTATAACTTGAAAAATGTATAACTTCGGATATGAGCTGTCTCTTTGTTATATTCAATCGTTTTTATTTTGAAAAACTTACAATCTACAATGTGAAATCGTTGTGACAAAGAAAATTCTTACTAACCTCGCAAGAGCCTCCATGTTCATGTTCGGATTGACTTTGAGGCCTTGTTCGACCCGCGCTTGCACCTGAGCCTGCAGATGATGTGGCAAGCTAGCCGGTGAAAGTATCGCCGTATGCCCAGCTCCAGGATGACCACCGAGTTGCATGTACTGCATGTGACTCAGGTGGGTTGGTGGTTGATTGTAACCATTGGCGAGAAGGGGTGATTTCTCCATTCGTGCTACATCTGAAAAATCAAAGAGAACCAAACATAAGGATTTGGCAGCGGTAAAGAAAACGACAATGCAGTTATTGAATACATGGAGCTGAAAAAATCGATTATTAAATAGAACCAACAGGCATCTAAGATAGTTAAAAGGACAATTTTGTCGATGGTTAATGTTTGTTAGGACAGGAATTTTCTTTGAGAGGGAGAGCTTTTGCGGACTTCATGAATTACCATCAAGCAGCGACCTTGGTTTAGCCAAATATCAATCACGACATTGCTCTCTTCAGTGGACCAACTCTCATGCTATAATCCCTTAGCCCTGATTTGCTTGGACTATTGATATTTGCCAAACGACTTAACACAAACGGCAGGGTTCTTGATCCTCGCGAAATATTCCAAACGTTTCAACTGTCCGTAGATAAGCGATAATTCGCGTACGTAGTATCGCGCGATGATCAATCATTCTCGTGATGGCAGGACTCGCGGTAAATATTCGCTATGCAAGAAATTAATCAGCATAAAATAATAAAAGTATAATTTTTCCAAATGACGACTGTTCGTACTTGACACCACGGGTAGATAAGCAGCCAGGACAAAAAGAAAATATCACCGCGATAATGCGTGCCATGTCACGTCGATTCTTCTGGGCGCGAATCCGGGCGCTTTGCAGATGAGACACCCACCAACGATATCCACTGGAGTGAGGCTATATATAGCTGGTCGTTTGTTATGCGAACGCCTCGCGTGTGCGACTGATAAGTCCTCCTGTTCACCCTCGTCGCGGTGTGGTTACGTGCGCGTCATCGATGGGGGTGAATTTTCCATCTATAAAGCCCGGCTTGCCGCTTCGATTCACCCCCCTCGATCTCACATCCAAATCCGTCTTTCATCTCTTCTCCGTTGGCGCTGCTCTTAAATGTTTCCTCGATTCCTTTTTTCTCTTCTTCTCTCTGTCATACCCCGTTTGTTTCAGAATATACACGTATATATGTATACATGCGTACACATTGAACGATAAAATATGAATTCTGTGTATTTCCGCGGGGTTCTCGTGAATACAAATGAGTTTGCAAATACGCGGTTCGGTAAACTCTCGGATAGAGGGAACCCTCTATCCCTTTTCCGTTCGAGAGGTGAAATTGGCAGGTCCGCTTTTAATAACGCATCTCCTGGCAAAATTCACATGTGTACACTACTATGAGTTCGCGTTATTGTATTCATGGATAAAAGTGTGTGCGTTGACTGAACGTATCCGCGAAGTCATCGAGTTCCTTCGACTTTTGGCTAAAGTTGAGTCCCGCTCTGGCGTTCACACATTCACAACATACACATACGAGAGGTAGAATGAGAGCGAAGAGCGAAAAAGAGACAGATCGACGCGTCGAACAGTGAAACAGTCGAACACCTTTCCTCTTACTTCTCTTTGCTACACACTCTTCCTCATGGATCTTGGTGTCTCGCCGCGATCTCGAAGAAAAGAGAGAAGGCGCGTGTTCACGCGATGCCGCGTCCGCACCCTGACCACCACACACTAACCACGCCTCACGCGGCGACTGGGCATCGAGAAACTTGGCTAGCGTCAGCTGCAACATACGATATAGCAACTGCCTGCCAGAAAGATCAGCTCACATTTTTATTCGAATCTCCCGCGTCCCCCAACTTTGGCATGTTGTCCATCTTATTCGCTGTTTGAATTTATTATTTTCTTTTGATCATTGCAACTGTCTCGCTGCAATCGCTTGGATCGTTTTTTTCATTAATGTACCAAAGGTGCATACGTGAACGTGCGTTGTGTTCTGTTTCTCTTTTTTCTTCGCTATAGCCGTATGATATACAGATTGATTCAGAACTAATGGAAATTTGGGTTTAAATCATTTGTCCCCATGCTAGCACGATTTAATACGATGTGTTCTATGTGCAGTTGAAAAATAATAATATCTCGGCTTGCTCACATAACTGCCACAAAAAGGAATGACGAAAGAAAACAAACCGCTCAACAGTACAAGGCTGAGTGCTAAAGCATCTTGGGTCATGGAGAAAAAAAACAGGGGAAGGACAAAAATTGTATTCCATAATGGTAAGATGAAACGATGCGAGCGATGGAGAAAGGGGAAGAGAGAGAGAGAGAGCGAGAGAGAGAGAGAGAGAGAGAGAGAGAGAGAGAGAGAGAGAGAGAAGGAGAAAGAGTGTGTGCCTATTCATTACAAATTATCTAAATGGCAGTGATTTTAGTGGACCGGCTGGCCGTTTGACGAGTAAGTGGTAGGTTCGTGGATCCTCGGTCGTTGGCAGCGATCGCCATTCACCTGGCAACTTTAAACCCGGTCATCATGACAAATCGTGCAATATCCGAAAGCACATTCATTCTCATTGAGAACCACTGGTGAGATTGTCCAGGGGCCCTTATGACCGGCCCTAAAATTGGACTTATTACAACTTATAGAGCGCGATTTGAACGCTCCGCTCAATAACATACATTATCCCCAATCCATATGATTTAATGAAATCCCTCTAAACTCTCCACTTAGCCTCGGTCCTTCTCGCGCCCGTACTTTTTCGTCTCTCTGTGCTTCAATATATACATATACTGATACAGTTTCTTTATAAGAATAATGTACATATATTATTGCAGATGTTAGCGCATAGCTTCGTCGTTGTCGTGAACCTTGTTGTCTGGGATTAACTCGAATGGACAGATTAAGTGCACCACGTTTCTGGCTTTGATCGGTATCATGAAAAACATCAGGTATATCGGATTTCACGTTTTCATGGCTTATTGCATAGAGTTAAAAGGCTGTCGAAGTCCTCTACAACTTGTATCTACATTCAGCTTCAAAATAACACACTATGACCTGTGGAACCAAAAAATTCCATTGAGGAAAAGTACCTTTGAATATTCTTCGGTTCCCTTCATTTTCTTGTCCAAATACTGCAGGTTCCTTCAAACATTATCGCGAATGCCCAAAAGACAAGACAATAAAAAGAAGAAAGGCACCAAATACGTACGAGCGACGATAAAACACAATTTGAGCTTAAAGACTCGTACTTTCGTAACCTCCCCCGTACGAAGGAATAACAGACGAGAAAGAAATAAGCATCAAAAGGACCAGAGCTGTTGGTGCAGTGGATCACCCGGTCCTTCGGGTGAACCGGCACCCGGCCTGCCCTCCGTTGCCCCCCGCTCGAGAGCTGATGAGGTGACAACCCATAATTATACAGACCGCTTTCTGTCTGGCCTGACTCTTCTGCAGTGGCATGTGGAGAGACCTCGCTGGATAGTTATGCCAAGAAGATCCGCGGACCCTCCACCAACGTCCAACAGTGCTCACTCACATAGAGATCGTTCCAAGTGCGCGATCCCTCTATCTCGCTGCGTTCTTCCTTCCTGGCTCTCTTTTGACTCGTTCTTTCGCGACTTCCCATTCTTTCCATCTCACCTCCGCCTTCTCTTCATTCTTATGCACTCGTACATTTCATCCGCTAACACCAGTCAGTTCCGATGCTCGTGCATAACAAGAGATGACTCTCGACGCTACTTCATCGTCCATCGTTCCATTCGCCTCAGTCAATGTTAATTACAAAACGCAAGAATATAAATTGCCGTTTGAAATGAGATAGAAAGACTGTATTCTCGGTCTAATCTTCGTGATCTGAGGATAGCTCTGATCTGTGAGAATCATTAATCATCGAATCGTCGAAAACAAAGTTAGTTCTAAATGATGCGTATCCATTGTGATGGCTTTTAAGATTCTTCTGTGAGTCAAAATGGCACTAAAGTTTTTGAAAAACTTGGAAGTTTCTGGATGGAAGTCCACTTTTCGATTCACGAGGATGAAACGAATTGACACAGTATAGTTGAACTGTACAAAAACAAAAAAAAAGGATTGAAAAGACCGATCTGAGATGTCGAGGGGAAAAAAAACACCAATTGTTGCAAGTATTTTGCAATCCCATCTCAACTTGAACATCATATCTTGATCATCGGCTGCAATTTATAAGTCCAACAACGTTTACGGGTTCTGAAGCTACAGTAGCGAGGAGGAATACAACCGGAATAAGACTGACGTAGGATTACATTTTTTCACGTGATTGCCTTTCGGTAAACAAAAGCGAGGGGGGCGAAAGAGCAGAGGACGGTGAATTAGGCACACCGACGATAGGAGGGTAGGGATGAGAGACGAGTGAAATTATTTGGAAAATCTGGCCCTTTGTTCGACGAATGCCTTGGGCCGTGGTATTGTTCTTACCGATCGGAGGATACACCGAATTACACCAGTGGTATGCGCGAAACAGCACAGATATATGTCTACCCTCAACAAACGAGTCGTTTCCCCCCCTAAGCATCCCCACTTGGTAAATATTCCCCGGGTACATACATGCATTCATATTTGCACGTGTGGGGACAGGCCACGTGTGTATTTTAGCATCAACGCGGAGGCTGCGTGGACATAATGTTTCTACTATGGGTTGTGAGTCGTGGTAAGTTGAATCCTTGTGTCAGATTCTCAAGTATGAGCTTTGGAATTGATATATACATGTAGTAAAAAATCAATGAGAATAAAGTTAACCTTATTGGAACGGAAAATGAATTCTGCAAAAGTTTCCACCCGCGTCAAGGTATCGATATTTTCGATGGATAAGATGGTTGAACCAGAGGTCCTGAGATGAGTTAGTAGTATCCGAACATCAAGCTGAGTAGCACACGATGTACGTACGATATGCATACATACGATATGCGAGCGAACGCAGCCTCAAAACTGCACATGAGTATTGGTTATACATAAACACACTTGGCGGTGTATATAGACGGGGAAGCACAGTTTCGTGCGCGAGGAATCCGGTTTTTCAAGTAATCGAGTAGGCCTCCGATGAGAAGGAGGAGAGACCGAGGACGAAGAGAACAGCAGCAGGAGTAGCAGCAGCAGAAGCGGCATCAACGGCTGCAGGCTTCTTGCCGAAGAGAAAGATAGAAAGAGAGAGAGAGAAAACTAGCGACTCGACGAGAGCGAGGTATCGAACGGTCGAGCGAACACCTCACCCATTGCCGCATCGGTTCTTCCAGCGATAGGTACGAAGGCAAAAGGGAAGGTTGGAAGAGAACCGGTGCCTTGGGCTTGCTCTTTCCTCCACGCTCTTTTGCTTCGATCTGCTCTTCTGCTCTTTCAGCCGGTAGTAGTTTTGCTCTCTCTCTCCTCTTTCGTCTTTTCTTTCTTCTTCTTCTTCGCGATTTCTTTCAGCCATCCCTCCTTGGCTCTCTCTCTCTCTCTCTCTCTCTCTCTCTCTCTTGCAGTATATCCTACCAGAAGAAAACGATGAGGTATTGAAGTATTGAGACATTGGTACCTTACAGCCGATAAATAGACGGAGAGCCCGCGAATAAGCGGGTGGAGACTTGGAAGTAAGTCGAAGCAGCAACCAATCTTCCTCACTTCAAGCAGACGTCTATTCTATAACGACAATATAAACTACGTACGGGAAGGAGGGCTACGAGTGGATGGTTGCGTTTCTGCTGGCGACTCCTCATACTGTTTCGCACATATTCTCATCACTCCGAGCGCCTCAATCGTTTCATCTTGTTTAATACACTTTAGAACGTATATACAGCCATTTTCTTGCTCTATCCTTCTTTTCTCACTACTTTCTTCATCGCACTTCGTCCGAAACTCAATCTGCACCACCGAGCTGCAGCTTACTTGCAATCCAAATAACGCCACATTATATCGAGATGTGTATGAACTGTGACTTCACGGTATTTGTTCTTCTCGAAGGCTCTGTGTGATGGCGCGAGCGCGGGTTCCTCTCTCGCGGCTTCGCTAGTCGTTCGAGCATCATCCAAGGGCAGTAAACCGTTTGATATATAGTCGAAGCTTTTTAGAGTTCTGTCAGCCACGCCCACAATCAACCTCAGTATTATTTACACTCCTCGTGCGCGCGCGAATGTTTTTTCTTGTACTTCTCTCTCTCTCTCTCTCTCTCTCTCTCTCTCTCTCTCTCTCTCTCTCTCTCTCTCTCTCTCTCTCTCTTTCTCTCTCTTCAGTCCTTCATCTTCTCTACCCTGTACGCAACTCTGTATATGTGTATATAAATGCATAGTTATTGAACATCGGATTCTTTCGGGTCCATGTCTTCGATTCTACTCAGCTTGTCCCCGAGACCAGTTTCAACGTGGCTTCTTCATTATGTTTGTTTTCATTTCAGTTAATAATATAGGTTTATATTTCTAACACTATTAAAAAGCAACTGTATAGTGTCTAATATGTCACATGCACAGAATAATTAGTGAACAACTTGGAACCATTTTAAAAAATGCGTTCGATGTTCTAGATCATTATTCTATTTTGGCTCGGTCCATTTTTATGTTCTTTGGTTTGTCGAATCTTATTGGCCCGTTGTATTCGAAAAAGGTTGAAGAATACAATTTTGTCGAAAATTATGGTCGCTCGGCTCGTTCCGCTGAATTAACTATTTTCGAGGTTACTACTTGCCCTTCACGCAGCAGGGCGAGGAGTCTTTTTGATTTGGGGGTTTCGTAGCAGGCGTTATCACAAAAGAAACCGGCGAAAACGATATGGGATACGATGGTCCGAAGAGAGAGAAAAACCAAATGATTGGTTGAGCAGAATCAACGAAGATGTATGCATATTTTATGTTATATAACATATCGATGTTCGAACACTATATTCTTTTATACAAAACCTTTATAAAAATTATCTTCGACGATCTATATGCGCTTGAGTCTGTTTAGTTATACATATGACGCATAATCGGGTCTGGACCACGCCCTCAATTCGATGATATCAGCAAGTATGGGCTCCATTATTGGTACGAATACATTTTACCGGATTCAATGAATCGATCACAAACGCGTAATAGAACCGGTTGTTTTCACAACGTTAACCATTTCTTATTATTATCAATATTGTCAATAAATTTTCCTGGACTTAATGAATCGATGTAAGATGAACGTTCTGGATTGCTGTTTAAAATAACCGCACGACTTGTAATTACCAAAATGGAGGACGTGTTCGATCGCAATTGTGGTGCAATCGATCGCAAATAAAATACAAGTGATCGATGACAGGGCCTTGCAAACATATGGATAGAGCATTCGTCCAAGATAATTTTGACTCAGGAGATGAGGCGGCAGACAAAAAGATAGATATTATAGGGCATAACGAACTAGAGAAACGGAAGAACGCATAAAAATGAAAGAAAAAAAACGAAAGAATCGAACGCGGTAATCTCGAAAGTAAATCTTTCGTTGCCTCTTGCACTCGCGTATCAAGAGCAAAGATCGAAGTCCATGTCTTTCTCTCTCCCTTTCTCTCTCTCTCTCTCTCTCTCTCTCTCTCTCTCTCTCTCTCTCTCTCTCTTTCTCTCTCTATCTCTGTTTCTGTTTCTCTCGCCAACATCATTTTTCCGTACCATCTGCCCATCGAAACCCGGCAAATCTCTAGTCCAAGTCTTGAATACATCGCAATACAGTTTCAAACGTTAACTGTGTCGTGGTTCATGGACGATACTTTTTCCACATTGGCCCACAACATCGGTTAATCCGGTGCATAAACATTCTATTGTATTTCGCAGGGGATGCTTCCATTATATCATATTTCGTTATTAATATCTTCTGACTGACTGGGCCTCGGCTGCTTGCCAGGAGCAGGTAGGGCACTTTTGTCCATTCGACAGGACAGGACGTATACACAAATATATATACAGATATATAAATATAGATATATCCACATATACCCGACGCGACGTGCTGACAGACGGCTCTTACCGGTTCTTTATTTTCTGGCTCGTTCATCTTCTTTTCGACAATCCACCGTTCTCTTTTTAATACGTATATATTCTTTATAAACACACAATGTATAAATCCATAAATAGACACACGTACCGCAATTTCTTTTTTAATATCTCGAAGCGATTAGCTACATTTTTTTCATTAGAATCCTTCTACTGCTATTTCTACCATTCAAATAATATTATTTGGAATTTCAGAATAAAGATTTTACATGGTTTTATCCTTTCCGAGACTATGGTATGAAAAAAAGTCGTCATTATTTTGTTTCATGTTTAAATTTGTAATGAATATAAATAAAATACCAAAATAAAAGACGTCTAATATTTCAAATTCTTCATCTTCAAAGCAGGTCTAACATTTGAGTTTAAAATAATTCCAGTTCATTTCAAAACTTCGATACTTATAAGGGTGTGCGTATAAATTGAAATACCGCAGTACGTACGGTCGTAGTTATAAGCCCTTCTCTTCATACGTTTATGAAGTTTTTACGGTTGGCAGGTTTATGCCTTTTGATGGCGCCATATGAATCCAACTGTTGAACGATTTAAAGCTCTCTTCTCCTTCGCATGGCTCAGAATTCCTCTCTCATTTTTCTCTCTCTCTCTCTCTCTCTTCCTCTCTTCCTTTCTCTTGTCATATTGTCTCTCTCAGGGCTATCACAAGTATTTGAGTATAGTCTGATATCTAGCACAACTAATAACACAGGCTGTAGAGCAATGGAAAATGTTACGGTAGAGTCGACTTTTGCGTTAGAGTTATCCCAGGGCAGTAGCTCTCTTGACCAGTGTTGTATAATACCGCGGTTAAAGCATCTGCGGCCATTGTTTATCATTTTATGCGGTAATTAAAATAAAGAGCACGTATCCGACATGAGCGTACCCAGTTTTTTATCTCTTTCTATCCCTTTTCTCTTTCTCTCTTTTTCTCGGTCCCTATCTCACGCTCCCTATTCCCTCTTTCTATTTTTTCTCTTCCCAGCGAGAAAGCGTGTGCGGTCACTCTCAAAGAATTTACCCTGCACTCGGGTAAGAGACGAGAGACCTATCTCCGTTTGTCCGAACGACTTCCGGGCAAAAAAAATTATTCCTTTTCCACACAACGAAATCGCCTTGTACCATTGCATGTACATTCCTTCGTTTATAAAAAGACGGTAAATAAAAATTCGATACGGCTTACTCGTCTATAACTCGATGTAAAACGTGAATTATTCAACTCAACCTCGTAAACAATGACAATTATTCAACAGGGCATCCCTTCGTATTGTGGATTTTATTTCTCCGAGATATTATTCCATCAGCGATTATTCTTTACTCGTTCGGAAATAATTTTGAACATTTTAGAGGAAAAGAACAAAACGTAATGTGAATTTTGTAATTATTTTTCGTAACTGAATTCATTTTTATAAATGTCATTCAAAGCCTTTGCGCCCACAATTAAAATGTATGGACAAATTTATGTGAGGAAATTTGTAAACATTTATCGAAATAAATACAATATTTACAGGTAACTTATACTCGATAAAAAGGCTATTTAACTTCATCTTAATTATAACCATCTTACATTAGCGCCAAAAATACAAAAAGGAATGATGTTTATGCGTTACATTTTCCGCTGAAAAATGTTTACCCAAATATACTGCGAGATTTCCTGTATGAATTGACAAAAATGTTTCATTTAAAATGATGAATTAATTCAATTATCAACTATAACAATTCGTTGTTTCCTATGACAATGTGATATAAAAATGAGTGATGAGTTTTATATGACTATACGTACACTACGCATACGGAAATCATTCTTTACCCACACATCCTGGTCTCGTTAAAAAAACCGCGTATCCGGATAAACGTCCCAATGTTGCATGTAAACTGTATGTATACATACGCGGAGGGAACGGTTTTACCGGAGGAATAAGCGAGTGAGAAATAGGAAATTGAATCTGCCTCACGCCAGATGAAATTACACCTATCCGTTGGCACAGCTCGCGCGAACGCGCTCTGTACTCTTCTCGCGATTCACTCGTGCGTGCGATTGAAAAAACGAAACAAGAGAGTGAGATAAAAGTTTAATGTCGGTTGGGGAATCCCCGCGTATCGAGATATTTTTATTGGCGATTTTTTAATTTAGTACACACTTTTTTGTTTATTAAAATTCCTCGACGTTCCTTTATGTATCTTTTGGCGACCTTCTATCCTCTTTGTATCACAGAAATATCTCCACCGAATAATGATCTCCGTTGTTTTTTTTTAATTTTATTTTTTGTTCCATTGCGTTCATACTCTTTCTTTTTCTTCTATTACGGTATCGTGTCGATCGATTTGCGAGAATAAATTGAGCAATCCTATACTCAGTGAACCGCTAACGAGAAAATCGTCGATGACTATGGAAAACCAACGAACGAGAGGAAGAGAAGGACGGAAGGACCAGTTCATAAAGAGGGATGAAATTTGGTTGAATTTTTTTTCTCACCATCTCATCCCTCTATATATATATATATATATATATATATATATACAGTGGCGTGCAAAAGTTTCGGGCCACCCTATTTTTTATGCACATTGAACAGAAATATGGTGGTGGGAGAAATACAAAAGCGTAATGATAACACGTAATCACTTATATTTAGAAACAATAGGTTGTATACATTGATATCGATCTTAAATCATTAATTGTTTAAGAATTTTTTTATGACTGGCTGTGCAAAAGTATTGGGTCGCGTACTTTTGGGTATGAAAAAAATAACAAAAAACTTGAAAAATAAGGAAGCATGTCTTGGTCTTCTCCACTCGACTCAATACTTTGTTGCCATGTCCTTAGCAGCGATGACTGCAGCGCACCGCCGAGGCATAGACCCAATTAGTTGTTTGATTCGTTCTTACGGCAATTTTTCCCATTCACTTCGCAAATGATTCCACAAGTCCGTTTTGTTGGAGTAATTTTTCGTTCCAACACGATGCTTGAGGTCTTGCCACAGATGTTCAATAGGATTTAAATCCGGTGACTGCGGTGGCCAGGCAAGAAGGCGGACTTTCTGGCTTTGAAGAAAATTTTTAACAAGACGCCAAGCGTATTTCGGATCATTATCGTGTTGAAAAACCCAACCACGCGGCAAATTTTTCATTGCAAATGGGAGCATATGATCTTGTAATATATCCCTGTACATTGCAGCGTCCATATTGCCATGAATTTTCACCAGCGGACCAACGCCATAATCAGAAAGTGCTCCCCAAACTTTAATGTTTCCGCCACCGTGTTTTACGGTAGGAATTTGGTACCTTACATCATATCTGGTACCTGCTGGACGTTTTACGTACTTCCGACCATCACTTCCGAATAATCGAAATTTCGATTCATCGGTACTTTCCGCCAATCTGATACTGTCCAGCGCTGATATTTTTTCGCAAAGTGTAATCTAGCCTTCTTTTGCTTTTTGCTAATCAATGGTTTTTTTACATCAACACGTACAATCAGCCCCGCAGCTTTGAGACGTCGAGATACCGTACTCCGACTAACGCCAGCTAGATTTTCATTTCGCAATTCCCGGGAAACATCTGCAGCACTTTTTCGTGGATCTACAATGCACTTCCTTTTTATAATTTTGTCGACGCGATTCAAAGTTTTTTGCGGTCTACCGCTCCGATTTTTGTCACACAGTGAGTTTGTTAATTTATATTTAGTAATAATACTATTAACGGTACTTTTGACAATAGATAAAGTCTCCGCAACATCACGAGAACTTTTTCCTTCTGACGAAAGTTTTAACACGATTTCACGAAGCTGAATATTCGTGTGTTTCGGCATTGTGGCAGAAAGGAGACTGATTTTCCATTGTAGGACGTGTTTTGAAACTAATGAGGAAAAAAATGTAAACAAACCGTGCGTACGAAGCCGCGGCGATATAGTGGCCCGATACTTTTGCACGGTAATAGGAAAATTGATCCAATGAAAATTCGCCCTGGAAAATTCGCCCCCGGAAAATTCGTCTCCGGAAAATTCGCCCACCGAAAAATTCACCGGACGGAAAATTCGCCCACGGAAAATTCACCCACGGAAAATCCGCCCGATGGAAAATTCGCCCGCGGAAAATTCACCCACGGAAAACTTGCTCTTGTTGATATAATGTTTCATATTAATAATAATAATAAATAAGCCAGTGATACATGCTCCGGCATGTATGGGGAAAAGATATATACTACAAATTATAATTCTAAAATATATTTCATTTTCTTATCTTGAATGCTTTTACTCTCGAGTGTATACTCACAGCCTTTTTTCCTAATGCACTCTGTATCGCATTGGAAATGCGAGAGCCAAGGGGAATTGTGGAAAACACGACTGATGTAGGCGCCACCCTACTATTTCTACATGTCCAACTATTCAAACAACAACCCAAAGATGACCCGAACCCACCCTACTATTTCCACATGTCCAACTATTCAAACAACAACCCAAAGATGACCCGAACCCATCCTACTATTTCCACATGTTCAACTATTCAAACAACAACCCAAAGATGACCCGAACCCACCCTATTATTTCCACATGCCCAACTATTCAAACAACAACCCAAAGATGACCCGAACCCATCCTACTATTTTCACATGCCCAACTATTAAAACAACAACCCAAAGATGACCCGAACCCACCCTACTATTTCCACATGCCCAACTATTCAAACAACAACCCAAAGATGACCCGAACCCACCCTACTATTTCCACATGTCCAACTATTCAAACAACAACCCAAAGATGACCCGAACCCACCCTACGATTTCCACATGCCCAACTATTCAAACAAGAACCCAAAGATGACCCGAACCCACCCTACTATTTCCACATGTCCAACTATTGAAACAACAACCCAAAGATGACTCGAACCCACCTTACTATTTCCACATGCCCAACTATTCGAACAACAACCCAAAGATAACCCGAACCCACCCTACTATTTCCACATGTGCTACAAACCCATCCTATTATTTCTACACGTCCAACGATTCCACGCACACATCCCGACATGCTACAAATTCAAGATAAGAAAATAAAATAAATTTTAGATTTATAATTTGTGGTATATATCTTTTCCCTACATGTGCCGGAGCATGTATCAGTGGCTGTGAAACAAGCAAGCAAGAGCAAGTTTTTCGGGGACGAATTTTCCTGGGGGCGAATTTTCCGTGGGTGAATTATCCGCGGGTGAATTTTCCGTGGGTGAATTTTCCGCTGGCCAATTTTCCGGTGGGCGAATTTTCCGGAGATGAATTTTCCGGAGGCGAATTTTCCGGGATGAATTTTCCTTGGATCAATTTTCCTAGATTCCTTTTGCACACCGACCAAAGTCATTCCACGTAATACACGAAAAATACGCCATAATTAAATATAATATACGACGTTTTTACCTACATTCTAACTCTCTTGAATATTTTGAACAATGAACGAGTGGAGAAATAAAATATTTTATCAATTAACTGGAAAAAATAGGGTGGCCAAAACTTTTGCACGCCACTGTTTATATATAGATGATGTACCAGAGCGTGATTCAAGCATCGCTTTAATTGTAGGAAATTGGCCGCCACTTGGTGGTCGTATCGACCGAGAATTTTTCCACAACTCTAGACGAGAGAGAGAGAGAGAGAGAGAGAGAGAATTCTCCTTCTCCTGTAGTTCTAGAATTTCAGCCCTTGTCTCTACTTTTTTTTCGCTCTCCCTCTGTCACTCTGCTGTGCTCTCTTTTTTTTCACTCGAGCAATTTCCATGTGAAATGTCCGAAACTTTTTTACACACAATTTTACGCTCTTCGAATAAGCCCTCATTGACGTTTTGAATGGAATCGAGTTAGAGTGGATTGTTTTTATTGCCTGCTATCTTGATAAAGGGGTCATATAATTTCTAAAAATTTTTAATTATTGGTAATTTATCATCATTAAAATCGATGAAGTTCATTATTGTTTCTTGGCTAAATTTATTAGCGTCGATGAAAAAGAGACAAAAAGACTAAAGCACATACGGATCACGAAGACTTTATTACTAAGGTGACTAACTGCGGGTGTCTCGTAGCTTTATATCTCTTAGAGCATGTCTTGGAGATACCACGCATTTCGATCTTGGAATATATGGACTGCACACATTGCATTCACGATGTCATTCGAGTTGAGCAAGATCACAAGTACGATTTCTCGATCGTTCGATCTTGAACGACAACATCGTGACATTGTTATGGGATTCGCTATTTAATGTTACCCAAGCTTGAAATACATTTGATATCTAAAGTCCTACAAGTGAGAAACCAAATATTGATCTATACCTCGTTAATCTCTGAACATTCAGTGTCTAATCGGAAATAGCGAATTTAGTAAAGTAGATATAGTAAAAATAGTCAAAAAAAAAATGAAAGAAACATTCAATTTGTCGAATGACCTGGAATTTGGAGCTTTTCTTAACGGCTCATTAAGACGAAACAATTGTAAACGTAGGTACTTATTTATACTGAAGCTACAAATTATCAAGCAGTATGATGACAGAATGTTTCGAAAAAGGTAGGAGAAAGTTCACGACCGAGAGTTCTTCGACAGTTTCGACGTTGATGTCTTCATTGCAGAGGTCCATTGCGAGAAGAGCGAATTGCAGGGGATGCTTCATTCGCGTTGGGAGACCCGGCAAAAAGTGCGAAACGCGAAAATTTCGGTTCGCTTGATTTACGGTCAGTGCTGATGTATATAAATACATATATATGTGCGTGAGTGTATATACGTATGTGTATAAAGAGTGGACAGGAGGGAGATGAGTGAGCAGTAAAGCCATAACAGTGTTACCAAAATGAAGAGGTTTAATGCGTGCACGCGGAACTGTCGGCCAACAGCAACGACGGCGGGTGGCTTGGTCATCGCTATATTGCTATATGGTCAGCATATATGGCTGGTTGACTGACTACCTATCTCTTTTTTTCCTTTCTCACTCATACTCTATCTTTTGCTCTCTCTCTTCCTCTTTTTCTCTCCCTCTCTTCTTTTTCTCTGTCTTTTTCTGTTTCTGTCTCTCTCCCGTGCTGGGTTTTCTGTGGACAACCAGCCGACCTGGCTGGTTTTATTTTACCCAGCTCTCTCGTAAAAACAATCAAGCGGCGCGCCAGCCCGACATACTAAACCTTGATTGTAACTGATGAGGATGAAACTGCAAGTGAGTATAACTTTGCTAAATTTTGGAACGCCACTGATTTTTTATTTTTTGTACCCCCATTTTCAATAAGAACGCCCAAATGTTTTATCAACAGGTAATTAACACGATTGTTATATACTCGTCTATCATGTACGTCGTTTCGAAGAATAAAATCCAATAAAATGCACAAACAGAGGGACATACAACGAAATCAACGAAGAGTTTCGTCGATTGGATGATGACTAGTCATTCCAAGGCCCCCGGAATTCATTAATGACCAGGAAGTAAGGGATGCAGTCAAGACTCTTAAGTGTATAGAGTGTATCCTATACTACACGATTCAACTGTTCTTCACCGGATAAACAATTCCAAAGTGATTAATGATCCAAAACTTTTCAACAAAATTATTTATCAACTTATTTTTTGATTAATTCAAATATTTACCCTCCTTGGTTCTTAATAGACCTAACAATATATTTTTTAAAGGATTTTCAAAATGTTTGATCTACCACTCATTACTTTTTATGATTAAATTAGGATGCAATTATGTGCCTATGATTTCATTTAAATACATTCAATGATATTTTTCATGATTGAATTTCAATATAGCTAAGTTGACCATTTGATACGAGTCCTAAGATTTATGAGATATTCGAAATAATTATTCTTACAGGTTTAATTTTGAGAGATAATAAAGATAGCTTGATTACGGAGATACAATTGATATTTATTTATTATATAGATTTAAATTTAGTTAGAACGAAGAAGCGGAGTACGCTAACCGCAAAGGGCTACTGCATCTAAAATCATCTTCTGTATACCTAAAGCCACAGTTTCCCCAATTTGTTAATTACTTCGTTCGGGTATGCATTCGGCAGAGCCCTTCTACGCCAGCCCAACCGCAATTTCGTGGTGGTGAAGGTGACGTCTGTCTCTGTCTCTTCATCTGTCTCTGAGAGAACAGAGAGCATTGTGGTCTGGCAAATTACTCCGTTACTACTGCTTAACCGCAGCCTGATATAATATATTCCTTGAGCGTAATATAACCGAGTATATTCTTTAGCACACATGATAAAACCGGTCAGATGACTTTGAATTGAGATCACTTTTCTAATTTAAACTGTAAAGTTTTAATAAAAATTCAAACAACCTTCTTAACAAATACAACCAATCAGAGAAAAAAATCTATTGACTTAAACGATTTTATAAAATTGACCCACGCCAATTTCCACATGGAAATGTTTCACTATTCACAAATGATTTTCCACGGTATATATATGGAGTACGTAATTTAGAAGCGGGTTCGTCCTACGACTGCCGACAGTTAATCAATGCTTTTATGAGCATTCTCTAGGTGATGGTAAAACGAGAGTGCAAGAGATCAGCCCACGTACATGCCGATATTGCCAAGACTACGAGTAATCCCTAAAGCGATTCGAACGCGGATAAACGCACACACGGATCAGTCGAGCGAATGCTCGTCGTGTTTGGCGAACTGTATGTGTATATCGATGTACGAGAACCGAACAGACTAACACGTACAAACGTAAATTGGCACACGGTCACTTTGTCGAAAACTCGGACTATCGTACCCATTATTTCTCACTACCCTCGGGCTTTTTCATCCCCTCTATCCATTACTTTTTTTTCTCGCTTCGATGCAAAGCACGACTATTGCGTTAAACAGCTCATTATGCAGCAAATTTACCCCGTTAAATAGTTACACTGATGCGATTTATCGCCGACGAATTTTATCACCGAGTTAAGAACCACAGACTGTAGAATCTTTTTTTACCAACGCGAGAAAAAATCCGGAATTTCAAATTTGATTATCAAAAGTGTACAAATGTCATATTGAGCTTCGATGACAAACTATGATTGTAGCAATATTAGTATTGAATAAAAAAAACATTTAAATCTTTAATTACTTCAAAATAAAGATATTAAATTACACATTCAACTAACTACGGTTAATATAAAAGAATTTTCACTACTCAAAAATATATTAAATCGGTACAATCGTCAAAATGGATATCGACCGGTATAAAGCTGCTCCCACTTATACAGATATACCGCGATTAGATTAGTTTCAATGTAAGTGGATCGATGCCCTAAACTTTATTTGCAATTACCTTCCAAGCTCTCGAATTAACTTCCCATACTGCGTGACTTGGCGTGGACGACTGTTCACTGGGTGCACTAGTAGCCAGTGTAACGAATCATTGAACTGACAGAGGGTCAAACTATGGATGGCACAATATTTATTTTACGTTTATCGTGGATGTAATGGAGTCGATACAGGCACACATCGACTCGGATATTACATCAACGGCAATATTACGCGAGGAGAAAAAAAACGTTTGTAAGGAATACACGTGCGCTTGGAACATTGTATGTTCGTTTGCCAGCTAAGTTTTGTTTGCATAGCGTGTGAATCCTTTGGCTTTTTTACAAGTGGCCCCATTTTTCTCATTTTTTTTTAATCAACCGTTTGTAGTTTTTATCCAATGTTAGGATTAATATTTTTCTTTAATTACCTAATGTTTTTTTTTCATTTTAGATTCACAATAATAATTTAATTATTTAATTGAGAAAAGGAGTTTATTTACTCTCTTGTAAACACTAACCCTCATCGACTCTATTCATTTTTTTCATCACTTTTAATTTTCCCGGGGTAACACAGATCCATATCCTCGATTAATCGTAACTGTAACGTTCACTCTTCGGTTCATTGTTCTTTACAATGTGTATACGAAATTATCTAGTGGTTAGAGAGAGCGAAAGAGAAAAAGAGAAGGTCAAAACAACCCCATGACTTTGTACACATGATATCGGAATGGAATCTCGATTATTAAGTTTATTTATCACATTCAATGAAAAATGTAGTTCATTTTGATGTATTGCAAGCAGATAATTTCAAAAAAATGGCAGTTAAGTAAAAATATTGCGATAATCAGAATTTATATTGAAGCGGGGAAGAAAATAAGTTTCGGAATCAATCATTGAGAGTTTTAATACAGGCTGCGCAATTTCTATCTATTGGAACGATTTATGACGTAGCATAAACGATAAACGACGGGTATGCCGAATTGATAGAAATAATTGAACATCAGTGACGGGGCCATATGATTCGAATGTGATATTAATGCAACAACAATCAAACGAGCAACTAGGAACGTTTGGCAGTGTCACTGGGCTCACCAACACTGTTAAACATACACTAATATGAACAAAAGCCAGCAGGTTACCAATCGTAAAACAATTATACAATTATTACTAGAATTACGATCCCGGGAAAGAGAGCGAGAGAGAGAGAGAGAAAGAGATTGAATGCTTGTGTGTGATAGAACGAAAATTCGTAATTAATTTGCCACATCCAGCAGAATTTCGACGTTTACCGCGTAGGATACGTAACCATACCTGATCAGAACTGCGGCATTAATTCATTATAATTCACGGTGGAAACGTTTATTTGCTCGTAAAATTGATGCCGTTCAATATAAACTTTACCCGTGGAGCCGATTATTTGCTCAAACAATTTCCGCGTCCGGAGTTGAGTAACTGTGACCAATGTTGATATCTGGCACGTGATTAGCCTGCGGTTATGCTGTCCGCACACTTTACCAAGGGGCTTCGAAAAGGGCAGGATATATTTGGTCCTGCTTCCCAATCCGATTGAGCTTCGTGAGTTAATTGGGAATCGTGGAACGGATTTGATCTCTTGTCTACCAAGAAGTAAACGTATCAAGAGAATGATGGTGTGATTTGAAGGCAAGGAAATTAATTATCGGAGCTCTCAATTCCACATCTGAAGACCATTTTCAATCGCAAAATAACGAAACCCATGAAGCATCAGCTTCAACTTAGCCAAGGGTCATCTGTTTACCAGTCAAGGAGACATCAAATAGCTGCAGAAATAGTCCACGTCTGGAATCAGAGGATCAAAAGTAGAGGGAGTGAATGACTCTGTAACAGAAGGCTCTTGGTGCAACAAGAGAGTGCATGAGATTCTGGAAGGGTGGTAGTTGGAAAACAAGCTGCGAAATGGAGAGTCCTGTGCATAATGTGAGGTGAGAGAGCGTGTCCTGTTTCTGTTCGCGGTAAGTGATAGGATCCAGCCGGTATTCGAGTGCGCACCCGTGTACACCTATGGACACACGGATACGGCAATATTATGCCAACCGAGAGGTCAGACTCTGGACCGTTGATCAGCTCTCTTTCTCTCTCCCTCTCTCTTTGCTGCCAGTGCTGCTGAGCATGGCTACCCTCTATACGCGCGAGAGACCGCCACCGCAGAGGCCACAACACGGGAGTGCAGTCGCAGTTAATTTGCTCACTCCAAGTGTGTTTGATTCCCCTAATTAATTGATTGCTAGGGTCACAGTGCGTCGATGCACTGCGGCAAGAACCTCGCGGTACGGATGGCAGTAATCAAGTGTTGCTGCATAACGTGCGTTTACATACACTCTCTGCCTTACTCTCTGATATACACTCACTCGATTTTACCCTTGGCACAAGTGCTCCACTTCATATATATATATATATATATATATATATATATATATATATATATATATCTGTTCGTGGCTATGTGCCTGATATTTCGCTTCCACAACCCCACTAAAACCCCTTGTATGTCAACCACTTGACGCACATTCGATCCACGTGATTTCCGGTCGGCAAGATATATTAACAAGATTCATCTACATAAATCATGATTCGAGCTAACGTGTACAACTTCAAGGAAATACGATATCGCTTTGAGTAGGTGTCATTTTCTCTTAAGACGACATTAATGAACTTAATGTTTTTTTAAAGGAATTTGGCCACTTGGATGATAAAATTTGATAACTATTAATTATTCTGGAATAAAGTATTGTTCTCCATACTGCATTTCAGTTTAGGTTTCCTTTGTACAATTTTTTCTGGCTGAAACTATTTTTAGTCAAATATATCTGTCATGCAATTTTACAGGAACGAAATCAAACTAGAAACTTTAAGACTCAACCACCATAGCTAAATATATGATGTCGATACATTATTTTTTTCAAAATAAAATTGATTGGGGTCTAATTGTCTTTATTCGTTTTATGAATTTTCCTGTAGATTTCATAATATATATAGCTTTTGATAATGATGGCGAAAAATGATGAGGCTTATTCTATATTTAAATGTTAAATAAATCTAATAAAAATTTTCATAAAAAGATATCCTTACACTCACCGAGATGACCATTCTCGTAGTAGTCACCGTTATCCATACGATGTTTTTTAAGAGAATGTTGGGGATGGTGTCCAGCTGCAGCTGCTAGATGACTCGCTGCGAGGCTCAAACCAACGGAGGCTCTCTTCGGGGGTCTTCCTGGCCTGGAGCTGTGCAGTGGTAGAGAGTTACTGTGGTTAGAGACACCCGTCATCGAGGTAACGTCTTACCCCGAGCATCACGGTTTAACCGTTTACATGCTATATTGCATATCTATCGTTTTTTTTTTTTAGAAATTGCTATATACAACAAACCATTCGATCGAAAAATAATCGAAGATAAAGCCTCAAAACTGTGATTGCAAATAATCGTTCGATACTATGAAATCAACGTAATGCATTAACAAACAGAACGATTATTTGTAATCATTTCATTGAAACATTATTCCCATTATTTATCCTTTGAAATTTCATTTTTTGTATACAGCAATATTCGCTTTATTTTCCACGAAATAAATCGAGAGAAAAATATGTTGCAAGTCATTTGGTAACGTCACATGGAAAAATCTCTTGATTTGTTCCTCTGAGTTTCTATCTGCCACTGACCACGTGAGGCTTTGACCGTTTTCTCTACGCATATCTCTTTCTGCCTGGTGCATCAGCGTTTCGATCTTTCCAATCATTTTTCTATTTTTTTACGCTAGATGTTCCCAAGACAAACAGAGAGGGCACCTTGTTAGAAGTAGAGTGCTCTTTTGTGCAGGAGAAAACCGAAAAAGAGCACACGATGATCCATCATTGATTTACAATACTTATGTATGTACCAAACTGATTTATTTACAGATTTAATTATATGGAAAATCTGCGATTATTTCGACAACGAGACGACGACCAATGAGGCGTATTCCGAGATTATAAAATTATGAATATTATAAATTATGAAATTCTCCATTGGGACAGTTCGAAACGAATAGATTCTTAAAATTATTGATAATCTGGAAATTGTTAAAGGTTTCGGAGGACTGCGCAGGCATTTGTTCTTTTGATCTCGCGGAAATTAATGTGTAACGGTGAGAGATTAACGAAGAGTGAGAGAGAGAAAGAGTGAGAGTAAGAGCGGCTGTTAGGAGCAGCGATGTTCATTTTTCATAACGGCAGGCGCCAGTGAGGCGCTCTCTCACCAACACTCTCGCCTCTTGTTCTTCTGGCACTTACACAAACGAAAGGACGAGAGAGAAAGGGACAGAGATCGAGAGCACGCCTTCGTGGACCTTCGACGGCGAATCCTTTTCTTTCGTACGTGGTCCAGCAAGAAAGAGTGAGAGAGTGAGAAAGTGAGAGAGAGATTGAAAAAGGGAGAGAGATACGTAATAGCATGAAAAGGAAGAGAAAGAGGAAAAGAGATACATTTTGGGAGGTTTCGTACGAAGAAGAGAAAGACGAAAGATGCAAGAAAAAGATCGAAGTTGTTCGACGTTTGAGCGAGAAAGACTCCAACCAACGACGACCTTTTCACTCCCGCTCATCTTTTCTCCCTCACTCTTGATGCCTGAACAATCTTCTTGCTCCCTGTGTATACGCACCGTCAAAACCCTTCGAAGGTTCTCAGTTCGACACAAACCTTCAGTTTGTTTTATTCGATACGAAAGTTCACCACCTAAGCTAAAATATATTCGACGCATCGATACTTCCGTTATTATTCAACAATGATTTTTGGCTTCTACGTTGAGAACCCACACGTCACGATAAGCGAGAAATCTCATAGTAGTTAGGACAGATTTGTAAATCTAATTTTTCATCCTGTCTCTACAAACGCTGGCGCTTTTGCCGTCTGCTTTTCTCTTTCCAGCTTCATCCTTCCTAACGTTCCCGCGTGTTATTCCTTGGTAAATCCTCTTCTCAAATTCCATTTTCGATTTTCAAAAATTTTCGTATAAGAAATAGCAAGGAGTGTTTACTTTGACGGAATGTTTTCGATTTATTCTCGCTTAGCTAATTCAATTTCAAAACCTTTTCTATCAGTTCCAACAGAAATAAGAACACTAAAAAGTTTTCACTGTATTTGTATAATCAATTTCGTATTTGGCGATAAAATTTCATTGAACATCGAACATGAAAAAATTTTAAACACCAATGGAAGGAATTTTTTTCAACTATTTTGGTAACTCAGTAAAAACCAATGCGAAATAATCGAGTACCGTAGATTGAGGAAAATATTTCACGCCCCTCTTTTCTCACCTTTTCGTGATTCGTCAATTTTTCTCTTTTCCATATATACATAACTTGTGCGTTTATGAATTCTCGCACACACGTCCCTAAAGCCCTTTGCACACGATGCTATTTTTGTGCTAAACAGCATGGGTGATGTACTTTCGTAAAGCGTACGCATGCTATTTATCACAAAAAAGCGGCATCGTGTGCAAGGGGCTTAAACTTAGCTGCGAGAGAGAGAGAGAAAGAGCGAGAGAAAGAGAACGAAGACAGCCTTTGCTCATTCCAGACGGTTCTGAGACGGTGAGACAAGAGCGCTGTTTTATACGCTCCGAGACCGCGCGCGCGGGTTCTCTTATAGGCGTTGATCCTTTAAACCGCTTAGCTTCAGGTTACACCAAAAACAAGAGACTACTCTTCAAGATTCTTAACCACTCGCATAGTTTATAAAAATAATCTAACAACAATCCCAACAACAAAAATAAATAAATAAATGTTTTTCTTAGGATCGTCATTATTGAATTTAATAAAATTCAATATCAGCACTAGTAATTCAGCAAATTCATTAATTTTTTCATGGTGTTTATTATTTTGGTATCTATTCATTTAATAATACGAATTATTATTATTTTATTTACCACATTATTGATATTTTGAATAAAGTTTTATTGATCATTTTGTTTTCGGATTCGTTGGATGTTTTTATTATTATTATTTGGTCAGTACTTATATGCTTTTTTTTATCTTATTTTTATCGAGGCGCCAGGGACTCCCATGCGGTTTCTTTGCTCCGAGGCATCGAGGCAAAGTTTACACCGCATAAAGAACCGACGGGTTAACTAACCTTCCGCGAAATTGGCCAACCGAGCGACGATAATCCTGCGTCTGAAACGTCAATCTACAAAATCCTCCTGCGATGTGTATACCTTGAGCCACAGAGCGACGAATGAATTAAACGATCACCCACAAAGCGCGTGAAGATATATCCAAAGAAAAATCAGAAGCGCGCGTTTCGAGCCTCACTTTGATGGAACAAATTATATGCAGGGTAAAGTATATAAATGTTTATAAACTTCTGAATTATATACTTTTTTATTTGTATGATTCATTTGTGACTTTTCTTTTTCAATTTTTGTCAGTAATAAATATTGATCGAATAATCGATTTTCAAATTAAGTGTAGAATCAATTATCATATCTGATTATGAATCAGGATTGTTTTGTTAATAAATTTAACTATTTTCTTTCATTGAACTTTGGAATAAACATTTGTTGCATGAAGGAATTTTTGCATTTCACCGTCATAAATTTTAATCACGAAAATCACGCTTTCGAAAATTCGGTTACTCTTTCATTTGGAAACGAGCCCTCATAAAAAGGCAGTTGTCTGATTTTCACGAGCCCCGAAGCCCGGGTATATAAATCATTTTTTTAAAAAGCGAAAATGGAGCCACGGCGTAATCTCTCAAAAACTCTTTGACAGCTAAAGTAGCCAAATTTATCGACGATAAACATGACTACTTTATTTTTTTGTTCGACAGTCCATCTCGATTTCGAGAGACAACTTGACCGACACGGAACAAAATTTGAAAGGAGAAAAGTATTTTTTTTTTAATCGGGTGCAAAACGATTGTGGCATAAAATATTCGAAATACGTGCATTGGTACAAAGTGTAAGCGATATTTCGTGAAATTTGCGAGGGAAAGATATATATCTCCCGACATTCAGGACTTGTGTATAGAAACGATAATGGCACGTTTGCGGCAATAAATGGGCGTAAGATCGAGTACGATTTGAGAAATTATTGAGAATCGACGTTTCGTATATTTAATGGCCACTGGAGAGAAGGAGAACGGTATACAAGAGCTGCAAAACTTATCAAGACTTTCTTTACGTGCTTTTCCCTCCCCGGAACACGTTTCGCTCGAACACGTCGTTTATGCATTGCGCAACGACGAAAGAAAAAGGAAAATAAAGAACAAGAAAGAAAGAAAGAGATAGAGAGAGAGAGAGAGAGAGAGAGAGAGAGAGAGAGAGAGAGAGAGAGAGAAGCGAGAGGGGACAATTACAGAGTTCGATTTGCATTCTTTATCGAGTTTACTCTCGCCGGATGGTGTATATACATACACATATATGAGCGCACAAAATATTCTCTATATCCATATCTATGTGATTTATGTATGTATATATATATATATATACACACATGAGAGATTGTGGAGGAGCGAACAAGAGAGCAACACACACACGCCCTACAGGAAACTTGCCATGTGGACTCGATTTATCGAAGTCGCGAGATCGGAAACCGCGAACCGATTTTATCGACAAATGAACGTACAGTTCACTCTATGCCAATGCGAACTCTGACGATCTCTGATCTGAACCACTACTTTCATAACCGATTCTTTTTTTACAGAACAGTTATTTGATATGGACTATTTTTAATATGGAAAAATCTCCGATTACATGTTCGTCATTGTCGCAATTTTTTCTTGAATTCGACATAATTGTATTTAACGTGATTTTTCCATAATTCGACTGACACATAATTGAGGACTTGAGAAAAATCCATCAATTTGTGACTCACTATTGAGTACAAGAAAAACAGACAGTAAATTTAAAGTCAGAAAACTTTTGAAAAAAGAAACGATCGACAAGAGTTTCCCTATATATGAAGATTCATAAAACGAACAGGATCAAAAAGATATCATCGGTAAGAGAGAAAGGGAATCCGAGAAGTATAAGAAGTGAAAAAGACGTGTCTGCTCGTTTGTAATATCGCTGTGTTGTTTCGCAGATTCCCGATCAAGTCGGAGGGTGTTGCGTGTATAAGTGGTCGATTTCATATGAGCCAGGTGTTGTCGATTCAACTCTGGCTTTACGAACGATCGGATCCTCCTTGTATTACCTTAATTATCGTCGGGACTCTATCACGATATCGACCAATAAATAGTCCAGCCGAGGAAAAGAGGAAACGTACATTAAAACGATCGTATAAAACACGAAAACAATTTTTGGAGTATCGAATCAAAATATACTGGTTTTTACACCGGTGTTGAAAGATAAAGAGAATACTTGAAAGCGATAAGCGAGCGATCGAATTTGTTCGATTTCGCGGTTCATCGTTATTATTTAAAAAATACTTTTATTATTTAAAAAAGTGAATTTTTATTATCGCGTTTAATAAAATAGATTCGAATAGGTATGACCTATCTGATAATATGAAGTTGCGTACATCGTGACCTATATAATTTTTGTTTACCAAGAAAAACCGTAGTTGCAATCCGTACTAGAACAAACATTTATTGAAGCCGAGTCAAAGTGCATTAAGTTTCTCACTGTACAATACGAGAATATCTCAGATGGATAATGCATCTGAAATAATGAATGCCTTTGCAAAATTACGAGCATGGAGTTACAGAGACAGAGATGAGGAGACTGAAGAAGTGAAAAGAAGGAAATCTAGAAAAAGGTTTTGTTGAGCATGAGAGTTAAAGCTTGTGCAGCGAGAGATAATGACCTACCGCCTCGTTCACGTGAATAATTCATGTTGAGAAAAATTCTCTCCGCATCGTTAAGCGGCTCGCAACATTGATGCATATAATAAAGAAACATACAAAAAAAAATTACGACTGTTTCGTTATTTATCGATGGCAGAAAAATTATTGTTTTATTGGCTCTCGGAGGTCGGAAATTTTAATACATTTATATATATATGCATTTCAATAAAACTTCCCTATATATATTAATATGTTTTTGAACAAATAAATATATATATGAAATGAGCGTATTGGCTTTGGTGGCAACACCGGGCGCCCGCGCTTTCCACGGAAGCGAGCGCGTAATTAAGACAATTAAGGTACTCGCTATAAATCACACTGGTGCTCATCTACTTAGGCGATATCGGGATCGCGGATCTACACGCGTTCCGGCGAACGACCGCGCGTTCGATGCCATACTTCTGATTTATGTTTAATCGTACTATTATGTATATAGTCTACATTATTTCTATCATTTTTGTTGTTCACTTCTTTCGTTATCGTTACATTTGTATCTGCGAAATCTTGAATATGAATTCTACCTTTTGCCCGTGATGAAGAATCTCTCCAATTGTACTTGACATTTACATGAAAAATATATAATGATATCCGTGCAGCAGAACATCCGTTAGAGTCGACAAAAAAACTGACTCTTTCATCTTAGATGTATCACATTTTACGTATGCAGACATCAGGCTCAAAAAATATGGAAAATTATTATCGTAACAGTAGATGCACAAAATAAGAATGTAACGAATAATGAATTTTTAACTTTTATATGATTTTCTACTATACCATTGTCCTTTCATTTCTACTATACCAATGTCCTTTCATGGTAATTTTTCCAACATACTTTCTATCGCGTTCTATACAAACTTTGCCTTTTAATAGTTACGAATATTTTATGATGAGGAACGTATTTATTTGTAGGTGAAAAAAGCTTTAAAAAAAGTTTCGGAAAGAATTTATTTCCCACATTAAAAGAAGAAAGAAAGAGAGAAAGAACGATAGAGCAATCGAGAGGAACCATAAATTGTCAATTTCGAAGTCAATTTGCCCGGGCTTACCAATCGGTTGCTGGTTAATTTCAAGGTGAATTGTGTCCAATATGGGTATATTATTAATGGCCTTTACCAGAGGGATAGGGTGCAACGTACTGTATATTTGTCTCTATATATATTCGTCGGTGAACATTCGAGAGGGTTGCAGCCCCGTTTTCGCGCATTGCATCCGCAAATCTATCGCTCCGGGGCCAAACGAACGAACATATCGAATAACCGCGTATTCCTACCTACATATACATGTATGTATGTATAGAGTTGTTTGAGTTTACCACAGCACCCGTTACCCAGGATTAAATGTTTTGCCAATGTTATGTATCTGCTTTGCGATGCGATACGAAATTTCGGTACATTGGTCACCGAAAAGTTTATATAATTAAGTGAATCATTGCAGCTTGAGGCCTATCGGGAATTTTCGTCGATTCAATACACTTGAATAAAGTAATTGATTTGATCATATTTCAAAATTTTGAAGTACCTTACAGAAATAAAAATACGAAAATCAGCGAGGCAAAAACTTCTGCGATTTCTAAAATTAAGAAACTATTTCAAGTATTAATTTACTGATTTATTCTCGATTGCAATAAAATACGATCGATAACGATGAATTTAGTTTTCACATGCTACCGAGTCAAGACTATAAATGATAAATTTACCGACGCTGATAAATATTTCAAGAGTGTGAGTCGATGCATGCAAGGAAACAAGCCTGGCCCCTGCATCCTCTTTCTAACCGTGTTTCATTTGTATTTTTTATTTTATTTTCTTTTTTATTGTTCAGAACTGTAACAAAAGACGTCTGTTCAAATCGCCACATGCGCTCGAACCCCTCGCGCACTGTCCAATATAGACTGGCGCCTTATCTAATGAATTATGAGCGAGAAGGTGAAAAGTCTTCTTATCTCGTGGCATCCTGGCTACCGAGTTGCGCCGAGCAAATATCACCCTGCATTGCAATATTACTGAATTAAAAGAGTGTGAGAAACATGAACGACGAGAGAACAGGTGACGTAGAGTGTGAAAGAACGAGCAAGCCCAACTTTATACATATGCATATATACATACATAATTATAAAAGAAATAAGTATTAAAATAAAAGAATTGCTTTGATAATGAGGTTTGATCAGATGATTTTCATTAATCCTTTTCAAGATACGTTAATAAACGTTAATATAATTTTCAGCATATTTTTCTTTTCATATCCATCGTAACGAATTGATTTCAAATAAAAATCAAAATTCAATTTTTTTTATCGCTCTTTATGCGATATAAAATCACATAAAATTTTTTTATATATAAAAAAGTATATTTTCACGCCTCGTTGAGCCACGAAAGCCATGTTCGTGAGCACGCAAAAACATAATCGAAATCGTGAATGAAGCGCATACCGTGATATAAAAAATAAATATCCGTCATGGCTCATAGAGTCTCCCTTTTCTCTACGATTTCCGAGACAGTCAAGAAAATAACCTACTCATACTTTTTCTCAATAAGACATCAAAGACCCTCGTGTTAGATTTTTTCGCTTTATTATTTTGGGGAAGGCTGCAATTTACAGTGCAGTGTCGAATTTCATGCAGGATTGTCTCTGAATGAGTTGAGGGGGTCAACGTAGGTTACTCGAAGCATAAGTTGTTTGTTTTCCTGAAAAATTAATTGCAACCCAAATTATTTGAAGTGATATTTACCTTGGTGCATTTTTTTAAAGATTATAAAGATTCATTAATTTTTTAATCTCTCAATTTACCCGATAATTTTGATTCTACGGAATAACACTCGAACATTCACTTCTTGTTGCATCATCTTCATTCATTGAGTGCAATAGACATTCATATTATATAATTTTGACTGAGAGTCACTGCACCTAAAGAAGAGAGTGCTTGAAACAGCAGAGGGGTTGTTCTCTACAGTCGAATTATCATCTCTCGGTCGTTCTGTCGTGGGCGAATGTCGCGACAGAGAGAAAGAGTGAGTACGTGAGAGGGAGAGAAAAAAGACAGCATCAGGAGGGATCGAGAGTACAGTGTACTATTCTATTCCTCAACCCCTCGTAAAGCTTCGTCGCATGCAATTCCCGTCATAACAACGACTTCAATTTTCGTCAAAAGTCTTTCCGGGCGTCGATTTAGGTCTATATAGTATATTTTCATCGTCATTTCGCCAAAAAGAGAAAGAGAGAGAAAGCGAGAGAGAGAGAGAGAGAGAGAGAGAGAATATGCTGTGACACAAAATACACACCCTGGATATGCTCCGGTGTTTCCGGCCCCTTCGATTTCTCGCTTTATAAACTCGATTGCCGACACGCAGAAATCCGAGGTTCCTTTCCCAACCCCTATCTTTTTTTCTACTTCTATTTCTCTCTCGTCTTACACGATATTTTCCAAATTATAAATTTTTACGACTCTCCGTTCGTTTTCGATTTTTTTCTTTGTTCTATAAAGACTTTTCTACCCGACGCCGTTTGCGATTGGATTTGTTCCGATTTCACACACGCACCGAGCGTGAATAAGTCGCCGTCGTGATATCGTACGAGAAAGCTCAACCCCGTACAAGCACAGAAAGGGTCGAACGACTCACCCCTGGACAGAAAGCTTCCAACTTCATTGGAACTCGAAACGTTCTGTGAGCGATTGACCGAATGCTGTTAGATTTTTTTATCGATGAGGGAATCGATCCAATTGTGTGAGAAAAAAAATAAAATAAAGTCTCGAGTACTATGATCATTTTCCCAGTCCGTGGCAATCTTGTGATAACGTTTGAAAAATATAATTTTAAAATAGATACAATTACATTTGATATGCATAGATTGCGATTCGACATTCGCAGCTCAGAAGAGATCGCGCACTATCAAACTCTCGGGGATTCCCCTCGGCAGAAGATGAGCGCCCTCGTTGTGTAAGCGACCCGGAAAAAGTATATTTTCTAATAACCACAATGTAAAGCAGGGGTGCGTTACACAAAAGAAATCTTTACGTGTGCTCTCTTCTCAAATATGCTATAATGTTAAGAAACGAAGAAACAGAAGCGAAAGAGAAGAAGAGAGAGGGAGCAAAAAGGGGGCGTTTTTTGTGTGCTATATACACAGATACATATATATTTATATTTATAATATATAGGATATCGTACCAGGGACTTATCTTAGTAATATTGGATTAAAACTTATGCCTTCCACGGTCGCAATATGTTATTTTTATTGCTTGTGGCTTTGCATAATATTCCAAGGCATTGGGGTGAATATCACGGATCCGTTAGCATGGAGGGGGTTGAAATGTCTAACGGGGCTAATTTTAATTTTTGTTCCACCCATACTATTTTCCTTATGTTTTCTTTCTTTCTCTTTCTCTCATTTATGCTCTTTTCCTTCACGTCAATTTGGTTAAAGCAAAGTTAAGTAGGTGAGGAAAAACAGCATTTTATCGTGTGCGTAAATGTATATATTAATAATCAAAGTGTAGCGAAGCTGTCCAATCGTTTATTTATTCATGTCGCAGGTTGTAGAAGCCTCGTACAGAGAAATTTAGTGAACGTGTGTGTAGTTTCTTCCTCTTTTTTTCTTATTCTCTGTTGAACTCAAATAACAAATAGAAGCCACCCGCTGGCGTTTTTCTCACGGAAGGTTTTGACTTCCCACGATTAAACAGCAGGCGTGGACCGACGATGGAGACTTTGCGGTCAGAACATCTTTAAACACGGAACTCGGGAGAGGAGATTAATCGCCGAGTTATGGAACATGAGGCAATATTTTCACCTCTTGAAAACAGAGATGGACGAGTACAAAAATTACAGAGAAAGAGGGAGAGAGAAGAACGAGCTATAAAAAAGGGCAAACTGCCTTTTTTATATTTCCCAACTTTAACCGTGTCTCTGTATTTTTCTCACTTGTATTTTTTGAAAAAGAGATACATGGTCAAAGACGAATAAAGATGTCAAAAAATGCGGGAGAAAACGAGAGAAAAAGAAAATAATTGAAAAACAAAAATTTCTCATTTCAATTTGGTGGACCCTTCCTCGTGAGCAAAACATATCTCTATTACCTCTGGCACACATGCGTACTTCAATATGAAACCCCTCCGCATGACCACACGCGATACAAGCGTTTTGCTTGTGAAAAAACGTATTGCCATCTCCACAGACTATATTCTCTTCTGTACTGAAATAGAAAGAATGAGAAAAATTTTAATTGAAAAGTGTGCAAGTCTTTTCCGAACTGCAATTCTCGTTGTAATATAAATCAAACATTCGTGACTATGGGGAATCAACAAAAAAATAGAAGTTATAGCCATTACGAGAAATGAGAATTGTTTTTACTCTCAATTGCTAGTGAGATATTTAAAAAAATGACGAAATGAATCAAAATTTAATTGCATTCCAGTGCAATGAGAAAAGTTAGAAAATATTTTAACAATCCCGATTACAATTTTCGCGAGCTTCACAAATCAAATGGAATTTTTGTCAAGATTTTTCCTCATACATATTGTTTTCTATAGAAATACAATTTTGTACTCTTCGTGGTTTGCTCGTGGGCTGTATAAATGATGCCTGAATTGACATTCCATGAAGACATAGAGCGAAGAAGAAAAAAAAAGAGTGAGGGAAAGTACGAGCACGGCCATGTCTTGCTCGTAATCCTGGCAATCTCCCGAAAGTAGCCCAGTCACAGAAATCGCATAATCTTGCCAATTTAGAACGCGATAATTCGCAAGAAAAAGATTATCCCTTCAAGGAGCCGAAAATCTCGTTCGAGTCCTACATACACATATACATGTTTATATAATTTCTCTTCCCCATAAATGGCTGCTTTAATACTCACAACTGCGAAACTTTGATTCGATTTTGCTACTCTCGTCAAACTCTTGTGTGCTCCAGATTTTTAAATACTAAATAAATGTTTTTTATTCACATTTGATAATTGTAAACTTTTTAAATCTCCTTCGCATATGGATAAAAATATTTACAAATAATCGAAACCTAGATAAGTTATTGAACAGAGGACCAATTATATTTCTTCACAATTTTTCAAAACTCAGTACAAATGGTCCATTAATAAAAATGTTCGGTTATATTTTTCGAATTGAAATTTTGAAAAGGTACATTTTGTTATTAATTCGAAAACTATTGATGAATTTTGAATTACCCTTATGTGAAAGTAAAAAAATTACAAAATACAATTTTTCTTGCTCATTTTCATCGTGACACGACAAATTGTGACGGAAATGGCTATATTAAAAATTAGTGGAAAGGAAAAATTCCTCGATAAAACAAGGAGTGATGAGCCAACGAAGGAAAGGCGTACAAGGAAAAAGATTTTCGAGGTTCGGTGCGTGTGGTCGTTTCGGTTAAAAAATCTCGAGCTGGTACGTGCACCGGAGCTCCGTATATTTCTCGTGCAAAAATAATCAAGCAATTACGACAGGCGCCCGGAACAATGACCGAAACAGTGAGAAGCTCCTGTGGGACCATTAATCACATTCACAAAAGATACGAGAGCGTGTCCGCAGTACCGAGGAAGAAGACCAGAGACAGATCAGCAAGAAGAAAGGTGTGCGAAGGTTGATGTGTGGAGAAGATACAAAAGCTGGAGCACGAGAGTGAAATAGGACCAAGAGACGCCGACAAATACCACGGACCAGAAACGAAAACTGGTTTGAGAAAAAGGTGACGAGAATAGAGAATGAACAAAAATATATATGTTTTGGTACATTGGTGTGTACATTTTACTTTTCCGAATAAAAAAAAAATACTATACCACAAAAAGAACGAATTACATTAATTAAATAAATTTTAATTAATACCATTATAATACTATTTTGTTGAAGTGTTAACGAATCAATAAGTCAAGTGATGACCAATGAAATCTGCAAAATATTCAATGTATGTCAATATTTGCAGCATTCCGATATTAATTAAATTGAAAAAGAATTTTCTGAAATTCAATTCAATAGTCGATACTGCGTTTTTGTCATGTACAACATCCAGTGTCTCTAATTTTAATATTTAAACGATAAATCCATGTTCACGATTTTACGACTTTTGAATGATAAATAATAAAGCGTTCCAGCGTTCTGCGCGTTCAATACGACTACCTGCAGTGAGGAGGGATTCGTGTGGTCCAGCATAGGTCTGCAACAGACGAGAGTCAAGTTTTTTCTTCCTTTCTCTCTCTCTCTCTCTCTCTCTCTCTCTCTCTCTCTCTCTCTCTCTCTCTCTCTTACTCTTTTTTTTATCTCATTCCTGTATGTATGACACGCTTTTACGAGCCATGGGAATGCGATTTTCGAGTGTCGGATTGAAATAATAAAAGGTTCTTTTCTTTCACTCTCTCTTTCTTGGTCCCTTGTGGTTTCTGGTGAAAAAAGGTCGTGGCAATCCGATGCATAAACTCAGAACGACTTATGGGACTGACCCCTGTATTTTTTAAATATACGTTTATTAAAATATTTGCAAACGAAGAAAGATGGAGAGAGAGGGAGAGAGAGAGAGAGAGAGAGCTGCAGAGTTCGATGTTGTCCCTCCGTTACACGCATCATCAGCAAAACGCCGCCTTTTTTATTTTTTTATTAATAACCAAAAAATGGTAAATGATACATTTCTGAAATTTTCATGAACATTTCTATGGTATTTCGCAGAACGTATGCGCTTGTAATAATTTAACTTACGGTGTGATAAAAGCTCCTTAAGTTGATTATAAAATTTACAGTTTTTTTGACGCGTGTGACGGAGGGTCATATTCATTCGCTTTATTAAGTCGTTAAAACGCAAACAGATAAAAATGTGTTTTTTCATGAATCAAATTGCCGAAAATGAACTTATCCTGTAAGGGGACGTTCACGATTATCACGAATTTAAACAAAAATGCTATTAATTCGAATTAAATGGTCATTTCGATGCAGTAAATATCATATTAATTATGGAAATTTCGAACCAGCAACATTCGAGTGTTAATTAATTTAATCGAATTTCGAGTGAGCTGTGATAACAATAAGAGTACTAATTGTGAGTGTAATAATTCTGCAAACGGGATTGTATGTTCATTAACGTATCGTTTGATCAAGGCTGAAAATAATTTGATAGCTGGCCATAGAGCTAATACGTTTATTATACGAAAAACACGTGTCGGCGCCTTGATTACTATTTGAAAAAAATATAACTGCAAAATGTATTGCAAGTTGATACATAAGTTGTGAATATTTTTTATCTGCAAACATAAAATACAGAATATTTATCATGTGAGATTTCTGTACGACTATAAATATTAGATTTCACTTTACCTCATTATTTTTCTTATTCTTGTTACTATTACATTATTAACTCGATTACTATTACTATTATTATTATTATTATTATTATTATTATTATTATTATTATTATTATTATTATTATTATTATTATTATTATTATTATTATTATTATTATTATTATTATTATTATTATTATTATTATTATTACAGCTCCCGCTTCTGTCACTCTGTCTATCGTGTTAAATGTAATAATTAATAACGTGATTAAGTCTGGGGCTATAACTCAAAGAAGTGGTTTTTCTCTTTTTGTCTCTTCTACTCATTTTCCCTTTCTCTTTTTCTCTCTTTGTTGGTCTGGCCACGAGAAAAATAATTAGGGAATTATTTTGTTTCAAAGAGAAGCGAAAGAGACTGGTCCCTTGTGCAGTGAATATATAACGTAAACTGGAAGATTCCAACGGACGCTTGGAGCTTTTGGAAAAGGGCTTTGAAAGACTACGAGGACGAGAGCACCGAAGACGACGACGTCAACGAGAGAACAAGGCATAAAACCGCATGGGAGTCTTCCCTCTTTGCCGAATTGTAATTAAATATCAAACGCTCGCAATTACTTTGGTGCACCTGCTTCTCATTCACGTTGGGTTCTCGCGCGATTTTGCACAGTACACATACACAAACATATTGCCTTTTTATATTCTTCGGTCTGATGCACATTTTTTTTACTTTGCGATAGAGGATCCTGCCGTATGTGACTTATCAACGGACTTTGTAGATCGAGACATCCAGTGTAGAACGCAATACATCAGACAGTCGAATTACTAGGTTCGCAGCGTAAGAATAATGGTGACGAATTTTGCCACGGTGATTGCGAACGAGATCGCGAAGAAAAAATAGCTGTTTTACATTCGTATCTCTGAATAAATACAGAGACCAATCGAGTCCAGTTATAATTCTCGCTTGCAGCAACTGCTTAAACTGCATATGATCCTCATTTACATCTTATGGAATATGAATACGCAAACATAGCAGGTATAATTTTTTATATACCATTTGCGTATGCACATATATACTCCTTTCAATGGCGAACAGTTAATTACTCGTTTCTCGCGTTACGGGACTGCTCTCAAATATTTTTTTTTTCTGTCCGGAATGGAAAAACATGCCAGTTTATCGTTGGATCTCACTCAACACAATTTTCTTGATCTCCGTGTATCACAGAGCTATATCAATTCAACAAAAATAACAAACCTCATGCAGTCTTGATTGCAACTACTAAACGATAATAAACTCATTGATGACCAGTCTTTTCTTGGGTGGCAATCCTCTCGTTATTTCGCATCTAACTAATCAATCAAACTCTACCTTAAAAAGTTCCAACGTGTTCGAACATGAACAGTTGAAAATATACCTGTTATGATTCGTTTAAGCGTAAGATTGTAATTTTTTTAGTTTTCCAACTGTAACCTCGTTTTCTATGCGTATGGATACGTGTCTCGTGATCTTACTAGTTTTTCTAAAGGAAGTGTCATTGATTTACGAGGTTTCTTGAAATTCGCAAGACCAAGAATATCGAAAAAAGAGACGGTAGTTTATAATTTAAAACGGTGCACCAAATTCCAGATTAAGTCTTATCTTACCATGTTGAATTTTTATTCGTCGTGCTAATTGATTGTTAACCTATTCTAAATTAAAGCTTCACGGTTATATCTAAACGAGAACATTATACGCGTAGCAAAAATTAAAATAACGATGAGACTATAGGATTGGTTTACGCGCGTGAACAACGCGCGCGTCCTCTCTCGGATCACTGATTTTTCGAATGTACTTATAACGCACGATAATGTTGCACAGGCACGTGTCAGTTTATCTGGAACGAGAGCAGTACGGGGCAATAGTTATGGTAAAATGTGATCAAGAGTAGTATATGCTATGAGAGGTAGATCGTGTATGGCAGAAAGGACTTCGAAATAACGGGGTGATCGGTCTACACGCGTGGACGTTGTCGGTTTGCGGTTGACCCGTTGCGCCCGCTAAGTCTGCACACCGATACCTCTGCGGTTGAGAGACTATGCCGACCGTATAAATACACACACACACACACATAGAGAGAGAGAGAGAGAGAGAGAGAGAGAGAGAGAGAGAGCTACAGACGACCTGGTTACACCACAAATCCTCAGCCGACAAACAATAATACACAACCCAAGCGTTGTATGTGACCAGCACCGCTTGGACCACTCGAGCATCTCCGACAACTCTGAGACTTAATCCCGTACACGAATTTGCAGCTTGATGCGTTTAACGACATTTTGTAAATTCCAGTAGGCTCTCCAATCACCAAACCCTGTCAACATTCATTCAAGTTCATTCACCGCAAGGATTATGAATTAAGACAAGATCACCAAGTCAAAAACCCTAACGAAATTGCTAATCGGGACTGTAGTGCTGTACTCATTTATTTCGGGTTCTTATTACACTGATTGAAAAAAAAGGCTAAATTAAGTGACAGGCCTAATTATCAAATCTAACATGACTGATAGACTAACTTATCGAAAAACGGTCCTATTTACACCCTCTGATTGTCTAAATATATGATAAATCGTCATGAAAATAGAGACTTGCGAAATCATTAAAACGAAATTTCTTCATCGTCGTCGTTTGAACACCGGACATTCTCGTTATTCATTCACGTTTCATCGATAAATCAAATCGTATTGATTTCAATTATAACTTGATGTCAGAATGTTTTTACGAGAGCTGTAAGAAACTCGTCCGGATCTTCGATTCATTAGAGACAGAATTAACGAATGTCAAACGCTTGACAAGGCACGAAAAGTTTATTCCACTGGAATGCGATCTCGATTTGAATTCCAAGTATATCAAGTAGTACGCTTAGTATTTATTCATGACGGTTGACTCTCGCGCCCAACATCATCGATGTTTCACACCCTTCGTGGTGGCCATTCGGGACGGATCAGCAACTCGATTCGTCATTCTGACGATGACAGCACTTCTCTCCCTCCCTCTTTTCTCCTTCTCTCTCATATGTATTCCTATCTTTTGTCGTGTCTCGCTCTATCGATATATCTATTAAAATGATCTTTACAGTCGTGGCGTCGACATCAGAGCACTAAAGTCGTTGTGGCTCAACACGAAAAGATTTTTTTCGCACCTCGTTCACCTTTCTATATTCCTATTTCCTTTTCTTCCTTAGCCATTGTATGGATTACTTTTAGTATTAAAAATATCGTGTGTATTTAAATCTCTCGAATATTAATCAAGGACAAACGCGTGTTTCGTCAAGACAAAAAGCAAACTTTAAATATTATTAGGATTTCGGACGGTAGATCTTTAGAAAATTTTCGACATTTAAACAATACAAAATATTATCAGGAATCCAAATTTCATTAATATCAAGATCATTCGAGAGTCAATAGATATAGTCATTATTAACCAAAACAATGACAAGCTTAGTAAATGCTCAGAATTCAGCATATTACATATATCCTAATTTTACTAAACACAAAACGTTTGATTCCGAGACGATTATGAACTTTAGTACATCTGCATAGTTTATCTCTATGATTGTGCTGCGTTTTCGGCAGATAGGCCCCGGGCCTGATAATGAACTATCCAAAACAGCGTTACTTACGTCTTTTCGATATTCAGAAGCACAAATGTACATAGATTTGTACAAAGGGGTACGTATCAAAGGACAGAGACTCTTTATCTTAATGCCGAAATCAAATCAGCTCATATGGAATTAGAGATGGCATTATGGGGGTGATTGGAGGGAGAAGAAGCTATCGGGGCATATGCAACCCTATGGATTCGCTGCTTATTGCACTCGCGCCCAACTTGTACTATATGTTTGGGATCCTTGCCGAATAGTCCTGCAGCATGAGCTCTTGCTCATGCGGTACGATCATCGTGTGTGTATATATTTTCCTATCTGTGTCTTTCTCTCTCATGACAATACACATACGGAGAAGGGCGAGAACAATGCAACGATGGGGAAACACGAGAACGCGCATATCGGATGATATTACCGGGACCCTCTTTCCTGTACAAACGCCCTGGTTGTGCCTGCCACGTCTCATCATATGCATATTTATATGTATATATATATCTATACGGGCTTATGTATATGTATATACATCGCGTCCCACTCGACCCCCATGTTTTCATATATAATACAACATATACACCCAGTATGTTATTCCGTACTTGCGAGCTTTGGAATGTATAGATCATACCTACATTACACACTGAAGCACCACTCGATGACAACCAAATTCGCGTACGTACCCTCTCTCTGTATTTCTACCTTTCCTCTCTCCCTTCATTTTATATAATGATATATCTGTAAACGCACGTTATGGTCTATGCTTTCCCCCACCCCTCGTTTCCAGTTATGTTTCAGTGCCCAAATTCTGCATAGTATTATACAACGTATATACGATTCACCCCTTTTCTCCATCGTTAGCCCCGATTTTCGATTACCCAATTCATTGTTTCTTGTATTATTATCGTATGATTGATGAACCCATAGAATTCGAGAGTTCGAGAAAACTTTTCGTTTTTATTTTTAGTACAGAATAATTTTTCAGTGTCGAATGATCAGATTCGAAGCAAGGAAATTAAGGTAAAATAGCTAATGCAGACTAGTCAAATGAGTGCTACATTTTCAAAATACATTTATGTAAAGTTCAATGAACTAATTAAATGAATTGACGGTTGATTTATATCACAGCGTGTCTTATTAACCTAAAAAAATATTAATAACAATAGATTTGCAAAATCTTCAACTGATAAATGCAAAATTTCACGATGTTATATTTTCATCGAGATTTTTCAAAGAATAATCCGTATTTTTCAACCGATTTTAATGCACCCCGTCTTATTTCGTTCCTTAAGAGATCCTCTACGAATTCACCGTGTGGATTTTTTTTCTGAGTTTCATCGTTTTACTGTTACAGCTAATTGTTTTATTGATTAAAAAAAATGTTCATAAAAAAATTGCTGTAATTTTCATATTAACAAGTTTAGAAAAAAACGTATGCGGTGAATTCGTAGAGGATTTCTTGAGGATCAAAATAAGATGTGGAGCATTAAAATCGGATAAAAATGTCGGATTATTCTTTGAAAAATCTCGATGAAAATATGACATCACAGAATTTTGCAATTATCAGTTGATGATTTCGCAAATCCATCGTTATTAATTTTTTTTTAGGTTAATAAGACATGCTGTAATACACCTTAGCCTTCAATTAATTTAATTAGTGCATTCAACTTTGCATAAATGTATTTTGAAAATTTAACACTCATTTGAATAGTGTGAAGCAGCCACATTACCTTAATTGATTTAGGTATTGTGTATTGTTTCATATGCAAATTCAAAAACTGTTATTTAATTCCTTTTTTATGCGATAAATTTATTGAAATATTAGAAATGATCGATTCGATTAGTTCAATTTTTCAAAGACTCGGCCTGAAAAGACAGATCAAGATCGTGAAGGAACCTTTCTCTCTCTCTCTCTCTCTCTCTCTCTCTCTCTCTCTCTCTCTCTTTTCTCTCTCTCACTCGCGATTAAGGATTTATATTTTTCAGTTCGCTGGTTCGATTCTCGATTCACGGAGGGGGCCAATCGAGCGGAAGATCTCGCGGCAGGCACAAGAGTACCAAGTTATATCTATACGAAAAAAAAGAGTTCTACGAGACTTTATTACGGATACGTGTATGCGTGTATGTTGGGGACGATTTCTGGACCGTACTGTAGCCTCAAGGGTCTTCTCTCTCTTGAGAGCGAGAAAATAGAAAGAGACAATCTCTCAAATGCTGGCGGAGCCGGCGGGATATCTTTTTTTTGTACCGCTTCCTTATAAACTAATTTTCTACCGCTCGCACCCGAGCCCGAAGAACTCTCCCCTTCCCCGTCCAATGCAGTACGAAACTCGTGCACTTAACTTTTTTTTTGTTCATTTCATTTTTTTTATCCGTCTCGCTCTCACCCCTCCAAGCCTCCCGCGATCTCGTACAACAATTGAATTCTCTCTTTCCATTTACCTATCCGTTTGTATCAACATTTACATTTATATTTGAATAATGGGAAAATAAAGATCCCGCGAGAGTGCTGAAGACGAAAAAGGAAAAAGAGAGACAGAGAAAGAGATCCAGCAGGAAGTTGTGTATATTTTCATTGCTAACAATCATAAAGACGTATCTGAATGAACTTGAACCGTAAAAAGAGGTGATATGCACCCTTTTGACATTTCGAATTAGCTATATGTATTGCACGAAAAAGGGCTATCTATGCTGAAAAAAGAACGAAACGAGAGTTTCGCATCAGACTTTCAGCTCCTCACTAAGGCCGCTATTACATTTTTAAGCGTTCGTTTTCCAGCCTCCGGGGTTTCCTCATCCTCCAATCCTCCGTCCCCACTTCTCCCGAATAATCCAACGAGAGAGAAAAGGATAGACACGAAAAAAGGTACAGGAATAGAATACGATAACATGGAGGAGAATAATATCGCGGAGGAAAGAAAAGTCAGAGACTACACTCCGACTCGCCAGTACTCGGGGATGATTTTTCTTTGTGTTATTTTTTTATATCGCAGCCAAGTCGATATAATGGGGCTTGTATTAACATTTAGATAAAGCTTATGTTAATATAAATTCTTTTACTCCTATATTGCTAACGTCCCGCAGGCAATGCTTTTAAATATATATCTATACATTGTGTGTATAAAGAATCCTTAGGGAATGACTCAAGAGTCAGTTATCGTTACGACAAAAAGTTGGAAATCATAAAGCCGAATTGTAAAAGTTTCATTTCGATTTTTCCAACCATGATTCTTTTATTTTAAGATATTCTTGCAATTATTTTCGTAATTTGTTATCTATTAAACATTACAAGATATAAAATGAAAGTTAATTCATGTTCGATAACCAAGTAAAATGATCACAACAACACTGACGCATTAAAATAAACAATTTTAAGACAAATCACCACGTAGCCAATTTAAATCATTATAATAAATAAATTTTCTTAGTAGTTCAGCTCCACACATGCAAATATTTGACTATTTATAATTGATGTTGATGTGACGGTTGACGGATACAAATACAATGTTGGCTTCTGATGGTTCGTATTATAACATTACCAATTCGATTGTTATTTATATCTAGCGATAAACATTCGAATATCTACCGAAATCTCTGGCAAGTGCATTGTGTGAATCGAGAAGCACCATTTCATTTCGCTCATCGATGTAATCATTGTTTTCCCGGGTTGATTGAATTTATGTTTCCAATTCTATCGCATCCACTCTCTCTCGCAATGATGCACCCGTGAATGCGGCATTGTGTACATACAATAGTATATATATTCTATGTATAGTCTCGAGAGCAGGGGCGATGGACGGTTTTGATGCCAGAAACAAATGGAAGCTGGCATAAACTCGAGAGATGCAGATAATAATAACAATGCTGGAAATAGTGCGGGATATACGACTCGAGAGGAGTGTGGGTGAGATCATGGCTGGCTGCGAATGAAAAGTTGCCAGTCGCATAATATTTTTTTTTCATTTACATTATATATTATAACGAGAATAAAAAAAACTCGTACGTATAATGTGTACTGAATCGATAAAACGAGACTGGAAGACGCGAGGAAAACATCGCTGTCTCCGTTCTCTCTTTTCCTCTCGAGATCGTTCACTTCAACCAGGATCGTCTTTTATGACCGAGGCGTGTCACCATCGCCACCATTCCGCATTATACCTTTCAAGATACGCTGGTGTTATACCCCCTTGTTCTCTTTCCTCCCTAGTGTGATTCATAGCTACACGTAAGATTTAAGAAACTCCATGCCAACAAAGTAAATGTGATACAAACTGAAATGGAGCGAGACAAGGATCAATTAAATAACACAGTTGCATCAATAAATCAACTAACCTCGACGCTCCAAAATTTCGCGCTACACTTATTTTCTTTTTTATTTATATATCGATGTAATGATAATGTTTTGAAATGATTTGTTGCCACAGTTTGAAAGTTATAAATTATTGTTCGCGAGTCTCTCCTCAATTTCTCAAGGAGACGTTGAAACCCAAACATATTTGATAGAACGTACACGAAATGATCGCGAATGAATGTTTCATCTTGTATCATTCGGTACACACTTATATACACAGACATTTTGTATGTGTAACTGGTGATCTCAGGGGGTTAGGGTCTCGAGTTTACGAGGTAGCATATTTCTGGTTCTGGTACTGTAACGAAAAGCCCACCCACGGCGATGAAGCAGTCAAAATAGCATCCAAAATCATAACGGGCGCGATTGTCCGTGCACACGAACCTTCTCGAGTTATGAAGCAGTAAAGATCTCTCTCTCTCTCTCTCTCTCTCTCTCTCTCTCTCTCTCTCTCTCTCACATACACATACACACACATACACACATACACACAAACTCTCTTTCTATACCATTACCACAGAACTTAAGCTCTCATCTCGCGTTTCTGTTATACTCGAAGGATTCCGGAGGAAAGGACAAAATGTTTGCTATGCGACATTTCTCTGTATCACAAACCCAATGCCCACTCTATACAGGGAAACGCTCCCGTCTTATGGAATAATTTAGATGATTCGACGACGAGAGAAAACGAGGGGGGACCCGGTTTCACCCTGTGATACTATCCTATTGTCCCGGACCTTGTCGTATATGAATATGCAGTAAAATAGCTTACGTGTAGTAAAACGTATAATACCCGACGAATAAACGTGTATATAACAAAAAAATGCGATATGCAATTTAATATAGCAAATATTTTTTATCGTTATTATCATTGATTGCATAGAATTTTCTTACGGTAGCCTCGAAATCGTGGTCTCGTTCTCGAAAGTTTTTACGGTTCAAAAGCCTCGTACGAGACGGTACCTACCTGGAACAAAAAAACGGTTTGATTAATAAACAATTCATTATCCTCCAAAATTGTATTGATTACTATAAATTTAGATGCACAATTTTTTACAGGGTACCATTTCAACATCAATATATCTACTTAATAACAGATTCCAAGAAATATCAGTATTTCTATCAATTTCTCGATCACGGATGGAATATCACTGTTACGATTCCGTAAAAAGGAACTCTGGCTTGTGTCTTTTTTTCATATTACGATATATCGTGAATAATTATAAATCATTGGAGCATTAGGTGAGAGAAGCTCACACTTGCAAGGAAAGCCAAGGGAACTTTCTGTATACGTAGACTATATATTTATTCATTTATCGTATATTTATATATAAATTTATATATTTAGGTTCATATATGATCTCGCGAGTTCTCAGGATTTATACGGGCAATATCGGCACAGGATTAGCACGATCGGACGGACTTAAGTCCTGTGCGCGAGGCCCGATACCACATCGAGCGGCTCTCACTCGATCCCGGGGGCTATTAGTGTCAAAATAAAAATGTGGCCGCAATATATGACCCTGTAGAAAACGTCGAGTGTAAGCCCTCTCTTATTGTCGTGTATTGCTGGCATACTAGTGTTCTCTCGCTCTCTCTCCCTTTTTTCTCTTTCATCTTCTCGCAAATATCATCTGGTGAAAAGTCAGCAGTAAAAGAGAGAGAGAGAGAGAGAGAGAGAGAGAGAGAGAGAGAGAGAGAGAGATGCACTATACAATATAAATCCGTCCATAGAGCAATTTGACCGAGGAAAATCATTAAAAGTGATTTCATCGATAATAAAAAGGTCATATATTTTTTTCAAAATTTTGCAATATTATTTTGATCGGGCAAGAAAGCGTAATCCACAATGGAAATAATTTATGTTAATTGTAGAAAATGTATTCATGATTTGTGTAAGTAAACAAAATTTCTTTTTCAATTATTTCACTATTTCATTTATCTTCTATTTCTGTTTTTTACTTCACAATGTAAAATAGAAAACGAGAGGAGAATGGAAATAAATGAAATGCTTTTATGACCGTTGAGACAATAAGAAGAACAATTAAAATGGGAAAGGGTGAGTGGAAATGGGAAAAAAGGTTCGCATCGAGTTTGATACATGGAACCAACAGTAAACGAGTATTGTTATACACCTATATAAATACATAGCTATAGAAAACAGGTGATATACAAGCTAGTAGAAAATCATACCCCTTAAATAAAGTGACCATAGCTGTAAGCAGAGGCGCCTATAGAGACAGAAAAAGAGAAAAATAGAGAGAGAGAAAGAGATAAGGTTCGTAGGGGTGGTCCAGGGTGAAGCTGCGAGACTCAGGAGAACGTGGTGTGAGATCGTGTGGCAATAAACCACAGCGAGAAGTCTCTCTCTGGTCGGCTCGAAGCTCCATATATTCTCACTCCTCCTATCTCATCAGTTTCTCACATCTATATATATTTATATATAAGTATACTGTACGAACAAACCCTAAATGGAGGGTTGCCGGAGAAGAGTGGACCACAAACGTCATAAAACTTAGAAACAATTGTCTTTTATTGTTTTGTTCTTATTTAATTTCACCCCTGTGCAATGACGCATTCGTTCATCCTCGAGCCGACCTACGGATCGAGACGAGACGGAGAATTGTACGGACCATGCTTATACGGGGTATTTAAAGTAAAATGGAACATTTTTATAGGCTAGACATTTTTTCGCAGTCACTTCAAAAAAACTAAAACAAAGAAAACAACTTTTAACAATCATCGGTTAATTAGATTAATTTTGAATAAATCTATATTCATCCATACATTTTTTTAGTATTGTATTTATTTTAAGCAAAAAACAATTTATTGTTCATAAGTTTCAAGACGTAGCAGTTTTTGTTTACATTTTTGGTACCATGTTTTTGGGATGTTTTTCAGAAAATTAGAATGAGCTTTCAAACGATTTTGGAGATGGCATTTTTTACAAGGAGTCGAATGCCCCATATGCCCTTTAATCCACACACGCAATGACAGCAACGCAGGACGACAACCCTAAATAATTTACTGCCTTGCTCACTTTCTCGCTAGATTTACGGAAAAAATCGCTACGCAGATGCCCACACCCCCAGAGTATTGTTCTCGCCCCTCTTCTGACTTTCTTCTTAGTTAGAAGATACATCAAGGTATCACCCCCTTGTTCTATGAAATCCTCAGAAAAATTATAGCCGTAGGTGAGAAGCGAACAAAACCCATTGCGTTTTGATCTCGTTCGTGGACTATAGTTTCTGCTTTTGCTCGTAATTAAAACTAATAGTCAGTACTTTTGAAGAAATGAAAGCGAAACGAACGTGCGATAAATTGGCGTTTCTTTGTTCGATTTCATTTATACAGAAATAATGGAATTCTGGATATTAAATAAATATCAAAGTCGGAAGAAAATCACTGGCAGCATCAGCTGATCCATATAAAATATTTTTTAATTAATTTCCAGACGGTTCAGAGAGAGAATCATATTCATAGAAAATATTCGCAAAATATATATTTTTATAGGCAACAAGTATGTTTATTTACTCTCACTGTTTCGATCGAACAAAAAACGAAAATGACAAACACCCAATACCTTCCCGTTACCCAAAGCAAATGTTCCTAGTCCCTGATACGAGGATTAGTTCAGAAGGTTGCCTCAATGACTGCTCGACAATTTGATTCCGCGTCTATTCTACAATTTGCACATGCGACAATGAATAGTTTCAGAGATTTAAAGGGTCTGATGTGGATGTTGAGGCCTCGGGTATGACTCCCGGGTGTTCTCGTTCTATTTTTATATCCGTTCGTGCAGGAAGTCGAAGTGGTTGTGGTGATTGGGGGGGATCGAAAGAGTGTACCCGTGGCAGCATCATCATCAAGCAGGAGGAGGAAGAACGATAAACGTGTAGCAATAGCACACGTTGAATGTTACGAAGAGAATCACTCGTGTGTATACATTTATATACATATATAGATATATCAGAATATATAGTTGTGCTCGGCACGGGATGGAGCACCCCAATGAAAATAATTATTAGCGTTAAGTGGACATAGTTAGCCAAAAGAGAGGACCAAGAGAGGAGAAGAGAAGCGAGCAGCGTGACAGACGGACGAGTAGTTACATCGAATCAGTGTAGCTATTGCATTCACATTATAGATATATATATTAAAACGTTTATATAAATATAGAAATACATGCGTATGCATATCTGATATGCATACATGTGTGTATACATGAATATACGATTTTATAATATTTTATATGTATCAAGAATGTTAGAATCACAAAGGCATAAAGAGCCTAACTTCACGTGCATATATTCACAAAAGATATGTCCTTTTTTATCACTGCAAACCCATTAGACTCTTTGAATAAGCCACAAGTGAATCTGCGTCTATAAAAGCATGCTCCTCCCACACAATGTTCATTCTAATACATATAAATGGTACAGTACATTAGAGAGAGGATGCGGATCCATTGGCTAGATAACTAGATTTCATTGCGTAATGGCAAACGGCGAGTGGACGTTCGTAACGTACGCTGTCTCGTTTGACCCATCAGGCCGACCGGACAAGTACATAATAAACGCCTTACGTGCTGATATGTAGATTCAAAAATGGATTATAAGCTCATTTGCAACGAGTGAAACGATTTGTTTGATCCGAAGCAGTTTGTTTCAGTTAGAGAACATTTCAATTGGAGATGGAAATAATTGAAGGTTTTATTGAGCATTGGAATGAGAGGCGGTAAATTTATTGAGTTTAAAATTGTGCTTGATTATAGATTTGTGAATCTTTATGTAGGGTATTTTTTGGTTGCAAAATAAATGATAGAATGTTAATTCCTGTCTCATGTTAGGAAAAACTTAAAAAGATTCAGATAACCAAAAATTCTATGGATATGAAACGAATTTTAATATCCATTAGAGAGAATCTATTAAGTTACTTTTTGAGTATGTGCGAAAACACATTCATGCTATTTACTCTCTGTATCATTGGCTCCAGGAGGTTTAATCCCTGTGTGCAATAAATAAATCTCGTAGGATGAGTACTGAGTAAGAGAAAGAGAGTGAGAGAGGGAGAGGGACAGATATAACTATATAGTGAAGAAGAGAACATTGTGTCGGACGTATAAATAAACGTTTTATGTTCAGTGCCGGATCGTGAAAGCGAGGAGAGACCCTTTCTCTCACTCCAAACGTTTCTCGTGTCGTTGTCTTTATCTCAACTCTGCACACTCGCACTTAACGCAACGTATACGATATATCGAATGCTAGCAAACAAAAGGTCGTAACTTATAAAATTAATCGCGCCAAGTGAGTTGGGTTACGTCCTTCTCTTTACTAGAAATCTATATATATGTACGTGAGTTATGAATCGTAAAAGCTAGATCAGCAATCGTGGAGCTCCACCCGCTTATATGTGCTCTTTGGTCCCCTCGGGCTTGTCTCTCAGTAAGCGTCAAAACGAAACGCTGGACTCTGGACCAGTTAACTTTTGACGAAACCGAGGCAACATTCGCACTGGACTTTATTACCTCATCTATCGAGATTTGCCTCAATGAGTTTGTTCTACTAGAATTCAACGGGGTGAAAAAAGGAAAGGTCCGTTATGTTTACCTCGTTTAATGGTTTGCAAAAAAACGATCGAGGGATGCTAAAAAAAGTTGATCAATCTTAATTTATAAACTGTGATTTTTTTTCTCTTTTTCACAACGATTTATGATATATCGACAATTTTTTCAGATAAAGTAAATTTTCCAAATTCATTTATTTAATTATCTTTTCTCGTTGATGATAGTATACGCTATATTATATTGTCATGCTCAATGGAAATTTAGGGAAGTAATTTTATTATTTTGTTAATATTTTTATAAAATATTGACAAAATAATTATATTACATTATATAAATTATTACATTATAATTACATTATAAAAAATAATTACAAAATTACATTATCGTATTGAGAGAATATTGCTCATTGAAACTACACCACTGTTGTGAAAATTTTAAATATGATAAAAAAAAGTGAAAGCATAAGCAAAATTTTAAAACCGAGAGTAATCATGCGAAGCAAATTAAATTTGACGTTTGATTAATTTTGAGTACAATAATTTGGAGCAGTTTGTATTATTATACTTTATTGCTTTACAGAACAGTTGGACTTTATGCACGTAATGCACCAGAGCCGTCAGCAATAATGATAATAGATTATATAGCTGTATATTTACCTGAGACGGAATTACGATAAGGCCATTAAAGCATGAAGAACCATTCATTATTTTTAAGTAACAGGTGTAATGCTGAACGGATATATCTGTATGTATAAATCTAGATATATATACGAGTGTGTAGTGAGTGTTGTGCGGTTTTGTGTCTCGACGAAACACGCGTGGGTACGCGACCCTCGTTAGCGCGAAGCAAGCATCTTTTGCAAAGAGCACAAAAGACTCTTGTAATTCGTCGCAAGCGTCCTCAACTTAAACTCGGTACAGTTTTTTATTATCCGGAAAAAAAAACAGTGGCAATTGCAACTTTCGAAAATGAAACGAATTCAATGACGGTGAGTTCGAAAAAATAATTATAATCGGACAGAAATAAAATCTATTGAAATAAAAACCAATCATTTTTCGAATCAATAATTAATGCAATTTTAGGCAGTTGAGAAATGACAGACCTTCAGTTAGATAATTATATTTTAAAGAAACGAACATTAAAACAAATCCACACACCGGAAGTCACCGGTGAAGTTGACACATACGTTAGTGTTCTTGAAAAAACTAGCTTAGCAACCGAGTGAATCGGATAGTTAGTTACTTTATTTGAACGGAAACAGTCGCGAGATATCTCACTTCCCAGCATTGTGGGTAAGCTTTGTTGTTCTGTAGTATTGTACAGTAGTTTTATGTATATAGATTTAAATCCAATGAGATAACTAGCTCAATAAACTGCAATGCAAGTATAAAAAGAACCGCGTTAACACCTTATAATTATAATTAGTTTAAAATTTTCCGGTTCAATGTAGTTAACACAACATATTATGATTAATTCACAGTACATCTTTTGTTAACAGTCCCGATAATATCTGTGAGAAGCACTTCAATGGAAACAGTGAATAAAGTCAGTTAGAAAAAGGCTAATTGGTGAAAAAGTGACCTAGTACGAGCTATTTATTGAAGTTTTCGCCGTAAACTGTAATAAATGAACAAATAAAAATCAAAAAATTAAAAAAAAAGCGGAATATGAAAATGCATGGGCTAATTTTTTATGAAAAATCATTATTTGTAATAAAAATTTAATTTTTATGGAGAATTTTAATTGTGCATCTCTCGTAAAACAGTTTTAACTTTTATAACATCAAAATGATTTGAGAGAGACTTTTGTCTTCATTTATCCCGATTTATGAGAGTTGAAAGATTTATGCTTGTATTTCGAACACTAGTAAAGTTTCGTGTTCTGTTTCTCATCCTTCTGTTAATACTTTTTTCTGAGAGGCCTACGTTGGTTAGAGAGCAGGGCTAAAAATTTAAAAGGGTGGCCGCGTGGCAGTAAAATTCAGGGGTAGCATGGCGCCACGAGTACAAACAAAATCTCGTCTTCAGTTAAGATTCTGTGTTCAGTTAAGATGTCACTCTCTGAGACTTGTGAAGAAACCAGACATCGCCAGATCTTTTTGGTAAGAGATAACCGAGTCCTAAATGGAAACCCTTCAAAATATCACCTTATACTTAAGCGGCGACCGTAGAAATTAGTGAATAGTTATGGATAAAAATATAACTTTTTAAAATATAATTGTTAAATTCAACTACTTTTATAATTGACACTAGCTGTCACATTAGAAAATGAATTTTCTTGGCTCGGCTCCAATGTTATTTTCGATTATTTACACATCAAGAAAAGTTCCAATGAAAAAAGATGTAAAGCAAAAAATAATAATACACTGATGTGGATAATTATGGCCTAAAAGCAAGCAAATGGAAGGAAGAAAATTGTTGTAAAATAAGGGGTATTAATTGTTTTTTTTTTTTTTTCATAAACGTTAAAATTGTTCTTTGAGACATCGGACGTGACTTTTTAACCATTTTATTTACAAGCGGAAAAAACGACATACAATTACTCGACATGAAAGAAAAAAAAATCATTCGCTCGATCGTGTTGAGTATAAAAAGATTTCGATCTATCCATCCCCCTGATAAACGTGTATAGTTTAATAAACGTTTCTCAGTCGAGGATACACGAACAAGAAGAAATTCTTATAAATATTACCCACTTTGTATCTGTTTTCGTGAATCTCTTTCTCTCTCTCTCTCCCTCTTTTTGTTTTCCATTCTTCGTCGTTCGTCATGTTAACGTCGATAAATGTGAATGAGAACTGACGGATATTTGCAATCCACTCGACGTCGTCGTCGTAAACACGCAAGTGCGACACGCAGCTCAAAATGCGTATGGAAATTCTATTGCCAAGTCACAATGAACGTAAATGAAATAAATCGAGAGGAGAAAATCTTAATAAGAGACTGCTAGTCAACTATTTTTCCTAAAAAATCAAATTTTTTCTCGTAATCTCTTTAATGATAATCCATAGGGATCGCATTATTGAACAATTAACATTCTACTAACCTCAATTTATAAAAATTTCTAACATTTCTACCCGACGAAAGTTTTGCTTTCTCCCGAGCACCCCGTGCTTGACTCAAGTACTATAGAAAAAATTACGGATCTGCTGAAAAATAGTCAGCACTCTATTTTTCTACTCGGATGTATATGTATATGGGAATCGTTAGAAGGATTTGCGAATAGTGAGGGCAAATATTCCAAGTTTGTTCGACAACTATCGGCTTTTCCTCTTTCTACTTCTCGGAGTTATGTATGTACTATATACATGTATTCATGTACTTCCCCATCGAGGCTTTCACGTCTCGATCTTTTTTCTCTCGATAATTTACCCACGCGGGAACCCTACGAGTATATATAGATGGTGGATGTTTCTAGTACGTCTGTACTCCTCTTGGAATACAAACACTTTGGACCTTCATCCTACATGTATATACATACATATAGGAAATAAGTAAGCCGCACACCGCTTCTGTACACGATAGATAATAAAGGGGTACAAGTGCCAGCAACAATGCTATGCGTTGTTTCCGCGTTGTTAATAGACTCTTAAAGCAACGATATACGTATCTTCTCAACGTGCGTGACTTTCGACGGGATATTCCCGAAGTAAGATTCAGAAAAGCATCGCTACATACCATTGGGAATCCTACTAAAAGCTCCCATAGAGATTCGACCCACGAGAGAGCGCGCAGTTTCAAGTGCGTGTCTGTGTTTCTCATGTTTCAAAAGTTTATACTTCAACGAAACCCGCAAGAAATATTTACACGATAAAAAAGAACAAAGTTTCGTAAAAATAATAAATCTTTTTGGGGACAGAAATGTTACGACTATTCTTCTTTTTTTTTTTTTTTGTAAATTCGTCGAATAATCCTGTTTGTTACTTTTATCCGTATTAAAATATTTCTATGTAATATTTACTATTGTTTTTTCAGCAAAGATTTCTCGCGCTGCTGTCTAAGAAATTGATTGAAGAGAAAAATTCCTTTACCGATATAATAATCGAGGGTGGGAGAAACTGATGAGAGAATTCGTTATGTTCTAGACACTGAGATCATTAAGGTGGAAACATATTTAATTACGTTGAATCTGCATATTATATAGTTTGCCTGTGAACAAGAAAAAAAACACTTCGCCACGAGAGTCTACTCTGATTAATCCTCGTTTCGCAAAGTTTGTGAGAAAAAATACACGGGATTACATCGAAGCTTTATATCAAAGGGAGAGAGGGAAAAAATAGTAGAGGGGGGTAACGACACTATAACTTTCGTGAAATTACGTGGATCATTCCGCCTCGAACTGAGCAATCGAACGTGTATAAACTCACGATTGGTTTTTAGCCATAGATGCAACATATACATGGGGCTTTTTATACCAAATGGAAATACCAATATACTTGCGAAAAAACAATGAAGAATATGGCAAAATGTATTTCGGGGCAATGTTAACATTTTTATTCACCTTTATTGCCAAAGATGGAGTAAAATTCACATTTTTTATATTTGTAGTTCTGCTTCGAGAGTTTCATTATTGGAAGTTGGAACTTTCGAGTTTTCTCGTCAATATTTATAGAATTTTATTATTTATTTAGAGTAATTACAGGTTCTGTGCAAAATAGAAATTTCGATATGAGATAAAAATGAGTTGTAAAGAACTCGTGGGTCATTTTGCCTGAATGGTCCGATACGTATATATATAGTTTCATTTTGAAGGAATCCCCGGAGTATTACCGAGGAAATGGGAGCACTGAAGAGGATTTCCTACTTTCTTCTTTTTCTTTCTGGATATGGGATACTATTTCCTGATCCTGGCACAGAGCGTGTGAAGAAGCTCTCCTTTACTCTGCGATGGCTTAATCAACGGGTCCGAGTGTTTATGATTTTTGTTATTGGTCTCATATCTCTCGAATGGAGTTGTTTCACCCCCTCCCTCTCTCTCTCTTTCTCTCTTTTTGCCATTTCCGGGTCATGTCCTGTCATAAGGAACTTCTCAGAGGACGAAAACATCCCTTGGAGAACTCGGCTGTTTCTGGTTCGTCGCTCTTTCGCGGGATAAGTACCCAGGCGAGGGTGCTTAGGGGGATGAAATTGACTCGACTTGGCATTACAGTCGTGTGATAAAACGACGCGTAATCGCAGTAGTATATATTATATGAACTCAAATGACTGAGGAACGTTTATATGCGCCAACCTGCACGTAAACATCAACTTACTAACATAATTTTGCCGGAATTAAGTGTGTGTAAAAAATGACACTTCCCCCTGCCAAAGAAAAAAATTCGAGTGAAACAAAAAAATTTTAAATAAATATTTATAATTGAGTGTCATCAATTGAAATAATGAGCTCGCGAGTATAATTACGAATGAAATTATATAAATTTGCATCGATCGGGTCGAAGAAAATGAATTCGTATAATTTACAAGTTGATTTGCTTTATATTAATTTTTCTTCATTTATAAAAGTTTACGAAGTATTGAAAATATTTTAATCAGGAACAAAAAATATTTTAATATACAAAGATATCTGACTCTTACATAAATTTGATGAAATAAAACAAATTCTTTTATTAGGCTCTCGCTTTCATCAAAACGATTCTTTGACATTTCTACTCGATGTAAGAAACGTATAAAAAAATTTGATCGACGAGAGTAGAAAGAATAAGACATGATTGAGCCTTGTCGTTGAAGCAATCGTGTGAATGGCTCGGCAAATATATCTCGCGCACTCCCTACGTCAATATGTTGTCCCGGTTTCTCTCGACAGCTTGTGTTATATACACTCTCAACTACCGCGAAAAGTCGAAGCTACCCTCCGGAGAATACATTCGAACCCGAGATCCGCAATCAGTCAGCCGGGGACAGCCATTACATATGTTGTCCATTCCGTGTTCAAACACCGCGTAGAAAAGCCATCTATAATATATACTCTCGAAATTCTTTCGTATACCATTGAGTCAACTGGCAGTATAATAAAAACATATAACGTCGTATATAATTCTGAAGGAATCAGATGGTGAAAATTTTAATAAAAACTCATTTTTTCTTCAGAATTACAATAAATAATGAAAAATATTAAATATAAAGATATTTAACGGTAGGGAAAACTGTATAAAGTTTATTTTTAGTGCTGAAAAAAATATTTCATAACTTTAACGATAATGTATCAAAGAACATCGAAAAGAATAATCTGGTAACGATTATCTTGTTGCAGTGTTTCTGTTATGCATAAATTGAATTATTATAATTATTATTTGTCGTGAGAAATATGTTTAAAAAAAGATTCTATTGAAATACGTATTTTTTCAAATCTGTTCGTATCTTCTTCAACAGTTGAGAATCGAAAATCAACTTTTTCAAATCCCACGATTGTTTTCATCCCCCGCAAACACTCATTCAACGAGGGAAGCTCCATTCGAGCTTAATCGTCCAATCGCAATTACTAAATCCCGTTGGCAGTGCTTAATAAAGCCATGTTTATGTATAGGTGTAGAAACCTCTCGTTTTTCGCGGCGAGTTAATTTAGCGACCGTAAAAAAATTGATGGCAAAGACCGTTCTCGTATATAGACCTGCGTGAAAGCGTTGAAGGATAGGAGTCTGTAATTCTGAGCAAAAATGTCCTCTCGGGAATCCCGTAGTGGACATGCGCTCGTACACATTCGTACGAACATTTGCACTATTCGTCTGGAGTTTGTGAAGTCCAATATAATTTTTTATTGGTCGAGGGAGAACGAGAAACAACGAAGAAATAGTGAAAAAATTCTGTGTCCAAGGAAATTTACTTTTGGTATGTATGAGAACTTCATCATATGGTTTCATCGATATATATCTGTGTATATGATATAATAAGTATATCGAACCTCACAATGATCACGATCACGAGCCAGCGGGAAAACCAAGCTAAGATATCAGGCTGAGTGCATTTTTATGAGTGGCGTGTTGGCACTCGCATGTCGTCCAACTTTCTTTTAACTCCTTCCTGAGGTTGCACAAGGTTCAACCATAGCTACGAGCCGACTATAAATATAATATATACCATAAATGCAGAAAAAATAAAATACTGGGGCGAAATCAACCACTTGGTAAATTTCGTAAGAACCATAAATTCCAAACTGAATTGTTCTACTACAATGTGAAGTTTTTTAATAGTCTAGAGAGTAAAGAAGGATAAAGAAATATTTGTGTGTGATAAGGAAAAAAGACAAGATTGGAATTATTCCATTGATTAATAGCAACGCGTAGAATAATTTTCGTGATATTTCACTGGGTTTTTCTCCAAAATCCCACACTGAAAAAAAGGCATAGTGTTGAGAACGGAGGCGTACTTGGCTCAACTTCGCCCTGAGGTTGGATACGGCGAAACCAATAGCGTAGTTGACGCAACCTCCACGCGTAGTTGAAGGTATTTCGTTCAGCCAACTACGCCCGCAATTTGAGGTAAAACTTTAAATATTCAATAGAACCAAAACATTTATTGAATATAATTCAATGAATGTTTGAAATAGTATCATCGCATTGCTCGGGAAATGGGGAAAAGTATTTCAGTCAATTGTATAAATCATGGCTGGATTAAGCAAATTGCATTGTGTAATCAAAACGTACAATGATTGTACTGAACAATTATGGTTTTGAAATGACTGTAAGAAATATTTGAATTTTTTTTGAGTGTACACATTTTTTATTTGATATTTTTGATTTTATATTTTACGATTTTCAAATCCCACGATTAATAATATTTAATACGATTAAATACGATTGACCGATTGTTTATGTCATCCTCTTCTCTCTCGTAAGAGCGCCTATCCTGACATAATTAGGTGGCAAAAACTTTATATATCAGCGTACTTTAATTGTACTATAAAAGGCCTTAGACCTTTTTACCTCGTAAAATAAGGGTTTGGGATTTCTCGACGACCGTCGGTTGGAGTAATCGATATTTAACGATTCAACGTCGGAGCTTTATGGCCACACGGGCGGTGCGACGCTTACGCGAGAGCGCTCCGCTCGCGGCCCTCTAGCGGATTTCTGCCACATCAGAAATCCAACCAGGGAATAAGGCTGTCCGATTACAATATATATAATTCGTGTTAAACAAAACTTATTGTTTGCGCAACAAAAATTTAGTAGCTTTAGCAAAAAGTTTATTTGTTCGAATAGTAACAAAAGATTTCATCCAAATTACTACTAGGTAATTAGCTTAATCACAAATTATATTCCGTCGATCTATGGTGTCATTGAATTCAATTCACGTGAACAAGTTTATTCGATACTATTATTTTATTAAGTCACGGTGAAAACGTATACAACTCAACCTCAGTGTGATTATTTCAAATTCAATCGATTCTGTGTCTCAAGTTTCGTTTTTTCTTCAATGTAACCATTTATTGCGGTTGCATCACATGAAATACACTCAACTCAAATAAATTAAAAAATAGCGGCAAAATCGTAGCGTAGTTGTCTCAACGACATGACTTTCAATGGATCAACCACCGGATGATTAGCTAAACGTAATATGACTATTGGCACAACGGGAAGCGTCCAACCTCATTGCGTAGTTGGCAATACTTTAATTTTTTTTTCAGTGCACGTTATGGTGTTTCAGCGCCGCCAGAATGTTTTGTCTTTCATTTTTTTTTTGTTATTCGGGATCTTGAACGTGAATACAACCCTAAATCTAGAAAGTGTACACTACAACCTTTATTCTTCATCTTTTTCGTGACAGGGGACACTCCAATCAGAAAATATTCCAATCTCCAGACGTCTCTCTCGTTGTTCCGTCTTACGTAATTCACGTGTCCGGTAATCGTCGTTGCGTGCGACCACGACACACAGCTGAAGAGTCAAGTAAAAATGTGTAATCCACAGAGATTCAGAGATTGAGAGAGAGAGAGAGAGTGAGAGAGACTGGGAGAGAGAAAAAAATATGACCACAATCCTAGGACGTTCATAACCTCCTTATTCTTAACCGAACTCTGGCCTTCATCGATTTACATATCCACGACTCTATACATATTGCAAAAGTTAATTCATCAAGGAAGAGTACATAATACACTGTACGAGTATAATCAACTGGATTGGAATTGATCTCCGTGGTTTTTGGATGAAAAAAGTGCTCTGGGAATCATTCATGTCCGAAGGGATTTAAATCCCAATTTATTCTGCCCTTTTCTTCATATCATTTGTTCAGTAAACCAAGATACTGATAAATTTCTTCTAGCCAAGTCTTCATGAACAAAAAGTAAAAGATCGACCAATGTTCCATCATAGCGTTTAATTTAATCAATTAATTATACTTTTTGCTTCCCTGCTTTTAGGAATTTCCAATTCGAAATTTTTCAGTGTAAGACCAAAAGATAAATTGAAGAAATAATTTCTGTGAGAATACAAAAAAGTGATAAATGTTGATTCTCTAAAAATTCTCATGACGTGTGCAATTACAAACGATAATAAAGGGCGTGTTGAAATTCTCGGGTACTCTATTAGAACTGCTTTGATCGAGTGAGACAGAAGAAAAGAGGAAGAGAGAGAGAGAGAGAGAGAGAGAGAGAGAGAGAGAGAGAAGGCTTTTGATCAGTAATCCTTTTGGGTCTGGTCACGAGCTCAGGGTACCAGAGTGCAAACCTTGGGTTCACGAGTTGCCACGCATTTTGACTGACAAGCTGACTTATGCAAATATATGTGCTAATATATATATCTATATATGTATATTTGTAACCCATTTATTTTTGTTTTCTTTTATTTTATATATACAGGGTGAGTCAAGTGCTATGGTGATTTAAAAATGTCTTGCACCGCCCTTTCTTCTTCTCCATTCTTTCTCTCTGTCTTTCTCTTTATCTCGAAATACATTTCCTACCAAGCTCGTTCCCTTTCGGGCCTCCATTTCTCCCTGTGGGATTCAAATTACCTTAGCGCGTTTAACGCCCGTAAAAAAACGAAAAAAAAAAAGGAACACAAAAATAATAAAAAGATGTATAATTCACAACGACTCTATCGTGTGCAGACTATCGGAAAGATCTTTTCGTACCTTTGCACATCTTCTCGACGGAGCGAAACTCATTTTATCATCATCATTATTATTATCTCCGGTGTACTATTTCGTTCTGTCTGTCTGTAACGAATTCTCACACGTGTGCATATGTACAATAAAACTAAGGTACGTATGATATTTATACACAAAGTCAAGTATATATCTACATGTATTCATTTTTATAAGTATGTGTATTACTTGAGAGCAAAACTCTTCATCGTCCTGTCACCGGAAGTGTCTCGGTACACGTTAATTAGAATGATTGGCCTTGGCTGCACCTCCCTCGCAACTCGGTGACACGCGACGTGTGTTTCTTGCTTTTTCTGAGTGTGTGCAGTACAGAAAAGAGCAAGGGGACCGAAAGAAATTGCATTTGTACACCTAAATTTAACTGTATATATGTGTCAACGGTGTGCAAAATAGAAATGGTTAATTAAAGGTGGCTCTGATTCAAATTGTTTTCTGGAGAAGCTTCGATGTTTATGTTTCGCTATCACAAACCCGAGGTTCGCTACACAATCATAAAAATGAATGTCGAGCAAAAAAAATGCAGGCGAAATTCGCGGAGTTCATGAAATCATCAATGAATACGAAACTCCGTTTACTCGTTTGTTTTGAACGTATATAATCCGAAGTTTTCATTACAAATCACAACGGAATAGAAGCGTTTCATGTTTCGTTGCAAATTTAGCCCAGAGATAGTGGCTCTTATCGCGAGAAGATAAAGAGGAGTCTGGAGGCGATGAATCTCAAGTTAACTAGAGGAACGGTTGGCGGGGTCAATTAATTGAAAGGGTGCGTCGTAGCAACAGAAAGAGCAGATAGGTAGATTAGGTAGAGAACGTCAAGAGAATCCCTCGGAGATGGCCACTGGTCATCGGCTAATCATAGACCTCGTAGTTTGCCAACGTATCCTTATGCCACCCGACGCTGATTCCTCTCGTGGCTACTGAAACGTTCCTACGACGCCAGATTCTCTTCATTCCTCTCTCCCTCTTTCGCCTTGTCTTTCTATCTCTCTTGCTGCTACAAGGGTGTCTGATTGTAATTACTTTACTCAAGTGCGGTGATTAAAGTTCTCGGATGGCTGCGACAACAGGACATCAACGGACAACACAAGGGACCGAAGAGTGCTCCGGGGTGGTGTCGAAGGCGACACTGTTGGTGCCGCTGAAGCTACTCCGCGAACTAATCCCTGGTTCGTTTACGTTTTTCGTGACGCTTGACCACCCACCCATGCATCTATACACACCCGAGTAATTTTATTGAGAAAGAAAACACCACTGTGATATCGACTTTGTGTATTACTTTGAAGAGAGAAGTTTGTCGTAAATTTCATCATATCATTTATACTTTTACACAATTTCATATAGTGATTATTGTATTGGAAACAATTCTTTTAAAATCATTCAATTGAGATTGCCTGCGTAATAAAAAATAATGGAAAGAATCATGATACACGATAAGTAGTTGAAAAACTCCTTCCACAATACTTGAAAGAGGTTATTCTATTTTTTTTCACATTTTGTAATTAATTAACGTTTATTTCAATTAATTGTGCAATAACTATTTTCATGGAGATCAAGTATTTGCACGAAGCTATACTCGTACTCGGAAAAATGGAGGGGTTAGTATCAGGTATCGAATTTCCGAATTTCTCGTGGACCCTTTTATTCAGAGCTTTCGATCGGTGTGAAAATTCATTTGAAATCGAGAGAATCGGTTAAACGTCAGCTTAACATATGTTTCGACGTAGTGAAGAACGACGTACTTCTGCTGCATATATATGAACGTACAAAGTACGCGAATACGAGGAGCCAGTGGAAGAATATACACAACGGATAGAAAAAACGTGGTCGAGCGAGAAACTCAAACAATTGGGAAATTAAATACTTCATCGGATATCTGGTGATCGAAAGCCAACGGGGGTGTAACGGAAAAAAAACGAGTGTATTTAACGAGAGAGTGAGTGAGGAGGCAAGGGAGAGAAATAAAAAGAGAAAAAGCAATGGGAAGGGAGATGTTGTATTTTATATTGCTGACCCTTGACACGATGTTACAACACAATATCGATTTTGGTCTTGCGACACGCGTATGCTCTGCTTTCACGTTATATAAAACGCTCGACAAAGCAGCAATTGTTGACCTGATAAAAAGCTTGCTTATAATAGAAAATCATTTACGTTACATTGCACAATCGTTCAAGCGCAATAATATTTATCAATATTTTTTATCACGATTTATAAAATAAACTAATTGTATCAATGAATTGGAAAAACTTAAATAATTACAATATTTCAGTTGGATTTTTATATTGAATTTGATTATATTGAATTTGAATATTGAATTTGAAATGATACATTGAATTTTTATAATAAACTATTCCTGCATATTTCACATCCCAGCTCTACAAATGCATATAGTACATAATCACACACTTTTGACTTGTTCATTTTTTTCGGGAATTAATTTTTCCCAGTCATCCCCTCTGACAGCTCTTTTTTGCTGCTTTATTTCTCCTTCTCTCTCTCTCTCTCTCTCTCTCTCTCTCTCTCTCTCTCTCTCTCTCTCTTTCTCTCTCTCTCTCTCTCTTTCATTCTTTGTCGCGACTGCGTCATATTATTGTCATGTTCTTTTTCTCTCATTCTCATCCAATCTCTCGTCTAGTTAGTGTCGGCCGTGAGCGCATTCAATGCGAGTAATAATAAATTTTGTCGAATGGAGAAAAGCGAGGGAACGAGAGAAAGAGAAAGAGTGCTTGCAGGGAATTCCCGCATATCCACGGCTTATGGGGACCGGATAATTCCCTCGTCTCTGTCCCGATGAAATTTTCAAATTGCGACAAGTTCCTCGGTGACTATACAATACATGTGTAAACACAATTTATATACATATATATGTATGTATATTTATTAATATACGCGACAGCGTCGAACGATAGAGCCCCTTCGAAAATTGTCCGCAAAATGTATTTAATTGAACAAACTCTACTCGAACTACATTGTGGTATGCGTGCTATATACGCATATATAATAAATACATGCGAAATTATACACGTAAAATGAACATAAATGAAGTCGGAAAAATAACGAAATTTCCAAAATTAATTTAAATTATTATTGGGAGCGATCTAAACAACAAATTCCTCATCTCAAATTTTAAATTTTTATGAAAAAAATGTATAAAAATGATTGCATCATCCCCTAGAATTAAATTTAGATTATATTTATATTTCTTTTGCACCCTGTCTCCATTTTACATTGGATTCTATGCAATTGTAAAAAATAAAGAAAATGATGGACTGCAATTTTAAAAAGATGTTACCTCTTATTTTTTTCCCCAGCTAGGAATAGATTATCATTAAAATGTATTATTAAAATAATCATAATTAGTGTTATCATACTATTACTTGAATGAATTTGAGGCAATTGAAAAGCTCAAGCTGACCGCAATTCCGCTGTTGGTGGATTCTCGTGATGCATAGAGCGAAAAACGATGCAAACCGAGAAGTAAATTAATGGATCGTTCACATCGTGTATGCCTCAAGGCTCGGCGAGGCTCATTCGAGTAGTCGGAGTTATCGATCTTCCTTGCTCGCCGTGGTTTTGCCTTCCTTTTATCTCCCCCCACGTCCCTCCTCTATTTTCTCCTTCTCCCCTTCCCTTCTCCTTTGCACTCTTAGCTATATTACATTCGAGTCTTTTTCTCTCGCTCATTCACACTCGTTTCTTGTTTTTTCCATTTCTACTTCAGCTCGTGCACGTCTCACAGCACGTAGTGCCAAAGTAATAGCAGGTGCGATTATGCAAAAGCGTGCGCGCAGCATGCAACCCGCTGAAATGTCATTCTCCCTCGTCGAGGTGTGTGCTTGAGAGTCGACGAAAAAAAAGGGACTCTTGTGTGTAACGAACTCGCAAGCGTTTCGAGCATTTCACACGCACCAAGCACGCACCCCGCTTCAGTAAAAAAAAAAAATCTGCACAGGATATAGTCTATATTTGAAGACCGAGTCAACACACACAACACAAGATTAGTCAGGTGTCAACAGTGATTCGAGTCTTTCATACGATCATTTGCCAAATAAACGGGGCAGAGATACGTTACATGGATTAAATTGACTTTTATCAAATATCGACCATATCGAATTCTTTACAGCGAAGAATTCCAAATGAAAAAAATGAGGAAATGCCTTTAATAAGTTATGAGACAAAATTGATTTCATTCTCTGAGAAATTTGAGTTGAATTAATTGAACCAGAATTAAAAGATTATCATGTAAAACTGTTACTATTTTTCAAGTAATTAAGTACTACCAAACTGGAAACGTTGATGACTTGAGTGACGTAAAAATGAAAATTGTTTTGAAACCATAATATGTATATTCATATTCGTGGTTGAAATTATACTTTTCTTGTCACATATTCTACGTTGCATGACGAAAGCTTTTGTCAGTACAGGGTAATATGTATGCAGAGCCTATAAACTTCATATTCGTTTCACTCACTCGCTTTCTCTTCCTCTCTCGTTCTTTCTCTCTTTCTCTTCTGTCAGTTCCAGTGCTCGCACTCACACAAAGTCACGTGCAAACTCATGCTCGGTGAGTGCCACGTGCGATATATACGCCCGTGAAAGGATGACTCAGGCGACATGTTTAACTTATTGGCAAATTCGTACTTCCGATAATATTCCAGGGTAAATGTATAGTTCGATGTTTACTTAAGAAAACGCCTGCAAGACATTGGGCAATTTGTATATGAAATGTTATTTATGTAGTACAACGATGGTTACTCCCTATTGACTCAACAATTACTACCAGTAAACGTGACAATCAATTCGAAAAACGAATAACTGAGTAAAAACATAATTTGGAAAAGAAAATAACCAAATTCGGTTTTTGTTTTATTTTTCTCTCTCTGATTGATTCTTAATTAATAAAACAATTTTGGAATTAATTATTTATGGTAGAGGGATAATAATTTTCCTTCAGAACTACGTTAACTACATTTGGATTGATAATGATTATGTTCCATCTCATTTTTTTTCTTATTGTAAGGTCGCAGAAAAGAATGAAAGAAAGGAACAAAAATGGTAAGTCGAATCATCGTCACTTAACCCAAAGTGGAGAGAAGCACTTGCAGTATTCCTTTCTAAACAAGAAAGAGGAAGAGAGATCGAGAAAGAGAGAGTAAGATGCATGTACGAGGAGGGTTTTCGAAACACGTTGAGTGGTGAGCCGTGTGTCAATTGGCGGTTTCCATTTGCTCGGTTCCTCGAGGCATCTGGGTCCCTGCTCGGCTGTAGACGATAAAAATTATGTCCTGCCAGAATATCTCGGGGTCTTTCTCCCATATAAATAATACATATTCATGTATACGCATACATAAATAAACACATATATATAAATATCTTTACATATGGAAATATACAAGCTACTGTATATGTCAGAGTATATCGTAAACCATAAGTGGCTTTAATACGATACCAGATGAGTTTTCCTGCACTCCTGTGAGCTCTTCTTTCTCCTTTCATGTGTCAGAGCGTACAAGATAGTTGAGAGACGCGCAGCTGCAAGAAAAACTCTTCCTCTTTTTCTTACTATGTTTCCAGTGTATCTTAGTTGTATACATATATTTTTGGTACTACTAGCGATCAAAAGGGCGTAACTTGGCCGAATTAACGAATAAACTCCTGTCGCCAGCGTCCTCGCGTTTTCTAGGATTCAACATACATTTTCAGTTCTTTGGCAGTGCGAAAGGGAAGAGGCCTGTAACGAGTCCCGCGCGTGTACGTACCTCAAGTTATGTGTGCTCGTTACAAATTGGGGATCGCGAGAAATAAATGTAATCACCTTTATATAGAACATTCCAGAACAAATGGATAATAATAGCAGCGGAGTTTCAACCATTTTTCTGCATCTTTGCAAAATGCCACGAAACAAAACAGGATACTAATTTACACCATTGACGCTCAAAAATTCGAATACTTCTTTTGTTGTGATACAACTAAGATTCCAAGTTTCATCCAAGTATACGATTATTGAAAATGATTCGAAGGATTAGAAGTTTATTGATGAATAGTTTTTAATAAAGTTTCGTATCACATTTATGAAATAATTGCTCAATATAGAAGGTTCAGTTGATTTGACATCGAATGTTTTATGTACGAAATATAAACAGACTGGTACAAAAGTACTAGAGCCCTATAAAGAGAAGAAAAATTAAGGGAGTGAGTTAGATAAGGTGGATTTGAATTTGGATAAGATCAGAGCGAGAAAACGTTGGAGTGGGGCATTTGCTTCTGGTATCCCAAGTTAAAAACTCGGAAGAGATTAAATAGCAACCCCTCGAGCTAAAAGTGTCTCTGGGAGACACTTAGAGAATATCGAAACATTTTATGAACGTTTATTTAAAAAATAGTTGTACATCGACGTAATCTAAGCCAACGATTACGAACAGAAACTTAGAATTTGATCGTAAAAATACTGTTTTATCTATGGATGGGAGGAAAACGTTAATAAACGTCACAAATATATCAAAATGATACTCCAGTCACACTTGAACTATCGGATGAGAATTGATATCCAGGTGGAAAACGAAACCAGTGTGAACCATGCAGGTGAAGTCCGTTGATTTTTATTATACATAAACGATATGAGGAGAGATAATATTATTATTTTATCGATTTTGAAAATTATTCTCTCTGAATACTTCATACAGAAAAGAGAATTTGTATATAAGAATTAAAATCTGCACCCTGTTCAAAGTTATTAAATCTGAAATGAAATGACCTATATAAATATATATAGAGTTAGAAGTAAGAGTGCAAATACTACACTGTAAAAAATTTCGGTATGAACATTAATACACATGTATAGGAAGCTTTTATGCGGATACCGTATATGAAAATTCAGATACGCTGAGTAAAATTGAGAGACGCGGTATTTTAATGATACGAGCACTGTTCAGTAAAATTAATATACTTGTGTATTTGAAAAATCATATACATGTAAGAAATGTTGACCTTGTGCATATTAAAAACACGAAAAATCTACTAATATTACATACAGGTATATTAAAGTTCATGTTACCACCACAGTAATTTTCAGATATAAGATTACTAAATTTCAGGCACCGTATAACGTTTTCGCATTACATATGTCTACGATATTTCTAGAGATGTATCATAAAATTTGGTGATCCTTTTTGAATATTAATATACGAATGAATATTAAATAAATTCAGCTATTATGAGTTTTTAAGGGGAATACATTAATTGGCATACTATTGTGTTTGATTTTTTAAAGTTGAAGGTCGAAATCATGCAGACATCTCAAAAAATTAGTTAGAGTGACTTATCACCACTTGATGCCGTGGCAATCAAGTCGAGCAATTGTAGCCGTAAAAATTTTTATTATAATCTCAACATCTTGTATTAAGTTTGGTGTTTACCATTTTCATGGTTTACACAATTTTCTTAGATTCGAACGACTTGTATATATTCTCGTCCGAAGCACTAGCCTCCTATGAGAAAGTCGACGCTCTGCGCCACGCGGTGGCCAGAGCGCGAAGCACGGTGCCCACAAAGCGTTACGAATTTCCTACACTTGTGTATTAATTTTAATATTGAGATTCTTATAATTAATACATAGGTAAATGAATTTTAATACACGGATTTTTTTTTTATACTGCAGGGTATATTAATTTTCATTCCCATTTTTATACCGTATTTTTAAGAGATAGAGTTATGATGGGAAATGTATCGTATTATTAACATTCATGTGTATCTTATTTTTCAGTCAACTGTCAAGAAAAGTGAAGATCATACAGTAATTTTAATACATTGTTGATAGTAGATGAATTCATATACATTTGTATTAATTATCAATCAAACATATGATTTATTTCAATGCATGTCCACAAAATTTTCAGATTTCATATGAATATTCGATGTTATGTATCTTAAATTCCACATCAGTAACCAAAATTTATGTTCATATTTCAATTTTGGCATACGAGTGTAATAATTTTCATTTCATACACCCGGTTTGTAAATTTCATTTACCGTTGTATTGTAAAAGTATTGTAAATTTCATATATTTTTTAACAGTGTACACTTCAGTACGTAAATTTATGGGGCTTCAAGCCCTTTTGGTTGTTAGCGATCGATATAAACGTATATACAATACAAGGATGTTTAACATCTGCAACATGGCATGTAAGTCTGCGTCCACCCCCAATTTCCGAACCGTCAGCCGCTATTGTGGAATGTCTCGAGTTAATTTTTTTCCCCTCTCTCTCGCTCTCTCTCTCTCTCTCTCTCTCTCGCTCGCTTCTCTTTTTTTCCAGAGTTCGCGACTTAATTAATCGCATAACACTGGGACCTAATGAAATCAAAACCCCAATCGTGCTTTCTCTCTCTCCCTCTCTCATACCTGGTATTCTCGGGTCATGTTTTCCCTCTTCTTTTCTCTCGCCAATTCATGTACTTTTCTCCTCGATGAATTTTTCTCCCTCCACCAATTCAGCCGAGCAATGTTGAAGAAAAAAACGGAAATATTTACCCGGAATACTTTTCCACCGGCCGAACCTTTCTACTCCCCCTCTTTTAGTGAGAATATACATCGAGATATTCGCAGAGAACAAACAATGGAGTCTTTTCGACCGGGGAGAAAGAAACCCCTCTGGGAGCTTCGACGTCAATAGAAAAAATGATGCCACAGAGTTTCATCGGGAATCAATATTTGTGGCAAAAAAATAGTTTGTTACATTTAACAGAAGACGCAATTGTGGTGTTCAATAGTTTTATATGCATGCTTTAAAAATAGTTAAAGTTCTGTTTATTTATGATTAAGAATGCTCTCGTCTTGGTTAATTAACCACGCTTCGTTGCACGAAATTAGTATTACTCCTCAACAAACCTTAAACTTTGCCGTTTCCTCATACACAGCCAAGGCTCTGAAAAACGATCGAGTCTCGACAACAATAAATTATTAATAGCGGTTAGTGGGAGTAGATTCTCGTAACGCGGGGTTGCTTCTCGTACGAAAAATCGCAAAAGCGTTGATTAATCGGTACCATGGAGCGTCCTCGTCGCAAGAAGAGCGTGGTCTCTCGAGCGTCCGTGATTTTAATTAATCTTTGTGCTCTCGAGGTCACGAAGGACCCGGAGAAGAAATTATTCGCGGTACGACGAAGATTCGTGGTGTATAAGAGAGAGAGAGAGAGAGAGAGAGAGAGAGAGAATCTACCCCAGCTCGATCATATTCTGTCTTCGTCTACTGGAAAATCTGTCGATAGGTTCCAGCCCTTGACGAGGGGGCTCTTCCTTCGTCGACGAGATTCAACCTGGTCGCATTCTTGCCTCGATTATTTATGCATCGACTGCAGATAAACGAAAAGGCCTGACGATACGATACGAGACTTATAAATTATAAAATTACATCGGACACGTCTTTTTTGTAAGGACTCTTTATGCAAGAAGCTCCTATATGTACTTATATGTATATAAATAAATATGTAGGGACTCTGTCATGCTAGAGAATTTTTTTCTTATTCGCTATCTCTCTTGAGAACCTCGATTCAAGTGGGTGAAAATTTGTAGAGGCGACCGAGGATAAAACGATTATGAAGGATCGCAAAGGCGCTATATTCGCGGAGAATACGAGCAGAGAACCCAGAAAAGGGACATGATAGGTCTTATAATTCGAGAACTACCACACACACACACACACACACATACATATATGTTAATAAGCGTTGAGTCTCATGAAATACTTAACCGACCGAGTAGTCGCCACGATAAAAAGCGTTTCTCTGTGTTGGATCGTTACACCTGACCGTTTCTCACGACACGAGCGTTCAACCCTTATATTTAATATCGTCTGCTCGTCTCATTCGTTTCCTTCGTTAAAATAATAGGCGTCCTTTGAGTGAACGCGTGAACAAGGCTCTCGTACCCTAAACACTAGACACGATATCGTCCGGGATATTACCAAAGAGCCAAAGACATGAGGAGTGCGAGAAGAGTGTCGTCTTTTTTAATTCCTACTAATCGGACCTGATTAAAACATGCTTGAAATACGGTTAAATGCTAGAGCACTTACAAGATTCTGAGTGAAAGAGATTTCAACATTATCACAAAGGTTATCAACAAAGCTTACAAATTAATTTTTGATGAAGAAATAAAACACAATTACATTAGATTGTACATTTTTCACATAAAAGCCGAATACAAAATTAGTGTTTAGTAGGTAAATTTCATTGAAAACACAGTTTTTCATCAATCCACCAGAAATCCAAAAAAAGTATGGCAGAAAATACTGATGATGGACAAGGTTCGTAAAAACATGATTCGTGATGGAACATAGAAATTGGCAATACTAGGAGAAATGCTCGTTTATAGGATGCCCACATATACATGGGAGAAATATTCGTACATGAAATGCTATCAAACAAAAGGGCGTGAATCTTGATCGGCAACGTGCTACATCATACAGGCTGAGCCTATTCGTTCGTTAGCAATTGATAAATGTCCCCACTGCCTACACGATGAAGGACATGTGGATGCAGTATCGCGAAAACCCGTCCAGGGCCCCCGAACATCCAGGACCCCGCGCGATATTAACGACGTGCGCTTTGTGAAGCGAAACTATAACCGAGTTACCGGCGTCATTTTATGCATCAGACTCTCGCCATACGGTAACTGAATTCGATGGGTAACCCAATTACGCATCTTTGCCTGCTGCATGCGCAGCTCTCTGCTATGATATCGTATGCACATGTGTGTATATGAATAAATATATGGATATACATATATGTAGAATGGAAGAGAGAGAGGGAGAAAGAGAGAGAGAGATGGTTGTCATATAGTGTAGAATTTGACATGACAACACATAAGGCAACAGGCACACATTGGCACATTGTTAAAACAATCTACAGTTCTTCTTGATAATTTGGCAGTGTCATATTAAGGAAAGGGAAAGCTCGCAATATTCTCAAACTAAAGCTTTTCGATGTCAGACAAGTTATCTTTCCTGTTGTATTCATGTATCTTGTCCATAATACCAAATATATACATCGCCGAGTTCGAGGGCGTCACTTTGATAAATGTGGCCGAGCGAAAGAGCAAAATTTGGGACATGGAAGTAGAGAGCGTAACTCAAAACGGGGTGAGAAAGTGAGTGCGGTCTGTGCCGTTTCGGTACAAAAGCCAAAGAGACGGGGAATATCATGCTATATTGTGGCTCCACTCAATCAGAAGTCATAATACATTTACTACGAGCTAATGAAGTCTTGATGAAAGGCCTCTGGGACACGACAGGGGTTCTCAGGCATTACAACGCGTGAAACACGAGACACATTCGTTTCCTCATCCTTACCACCATTTAGGCTAGCGTTGGATAAAATTATAGCTTTGCTTTGGTAGAATAACTGCTAAAAACTCAGAAATCATTAGGAAACAATATGAAGTTGGTTATGAACTACTGATGGTGAATGACATGGTGACTTTGAAAAAGCGGAGCCGTCAAACAGAGCCAAACCTCTTGGGCCGACAATCCCACTTTGTCCAAAAGAGAATAGAAATAGGAAGAGAAAAAAGGAAATAATAGTTATCTTTTTGCGCGTGAAACACTCCCAGATTCCTGCCTTTCTACGCACAGATAGACTTGATAATCCTCAGGAATTAAAAATGCCCGCGTTTCCGCGGTGATTTCAAAGACCACTCGGTGACTTATGGCTGCTGGTCTGGCTTGATAGCCATATCTATAAGCAACCCTGGTGCTCGTCGTTTTCCATGTGGGACATAGCATGATGATAGGCGGCAACCAGTGGCAGCTCGCCAGCCTACTAGCTTCATCTTTCTCTGCTTTCGTGGGCTCCATTTACAGAAACCCCATCAAAGGGATTGTGGCATTACACTTTAGAGTTTAGGAGGCGGTTGCGGAAAGACGGGAAGCATTCGTGAAGCTCTTCCTCATACCAAAGAAAAGGGATAGTACAACTGGTCCGTGTAAAAGGGTGGCTTACTTACTATCTTCCTCATACTTACATCCCCCGTTGATGTTAAAACGGAACCTAGGTGAGTATGTATTTGAAGCAAAGCTGGCAAAACCTGCGCGGAGCAATATTTCTCAGTGTTGAGTGAAAGAGGATTGTGGTGGGGAACTACGGGGAATGGGAAGACGGTAAATGTGCTCATGAACATTTGCGTCTCTCTCTCTCTATTTTACTCCCGAGCCAAAGTCTCTTTCTCTCATCTGCTTCGTAAACGAGTATTTGTCTTTGTGAATAAATAAAACGCATTACAAAGTTGCCCGGCTGCGCCAAATGAGGATGAGCCTTAGTGCTATGTGTCTGAATAAAAATAATAATCGCCGAAGCTCGACATTTTCAGGTTAGCCATAAAAATGTACGTTGCGCTTTGCGGAACCTTAAAAATGTCTGGCAACTCAGACTCACAGGAATCTACGATAGTGCTACGTGAAAATGTACTAGAATATCGCTGTATCTTTGCAATTTTGCGAGCATCTGTTGCCACGTTCTCATAGGTTGGGAAAAACGATTAATATCTGAGAGCAAGAATCTTTGGGATTCACTTCGTGGAAGTTCGATTACATTTAATGCGTATTAAATATGTAATGTGCTTTGTTGTAAGATTAATCGAGGTGAATTTAACGATTTATTGAAATTTTACTGGTTAATTATGTCCATCCCCAGTACCCAGTGCAAACGCCACATTTGAGCACACAAACACGTATAAACGCCTATGAACTTTGATAATGGTTTCAGCGCTCCGATTGACTGCAGCTATCTACATCCATGATTAATAAAACCCAACGTTGAAGAGAACAGTGGCCGCGAAGAGAGAAAGAGAGCGAAACAGCTTTCGAGGCAAATCTCTCTCCGTATTGCCCTGGTGTTTCAAGGCGAGTCTTCGGCGCATAGTAAGACTCCGCGAGGCCGAATTGAATTTGCAAACTTGCAGATTGGATTCCAACTTGCCTATTACAGGGTGCGTCTGTTCCGGTTAAAAGCCGAACCAGGAAGGGAGCTTTCTCGTCGTCATAGTAGGAGGTGAAGGGGGTTGCAGAAGGGTGGATCTGGTAGTGCTATGGCTACTGTACTCCCTTGTAGAGAAACAACCGGGGCAGGGGAATTAATGCCGATACGGTATACACGGAGGTCGAGGATTACTATCAAGAACTTACCCCCCTACAGCCCCCTCTCTCTCTCTCTCTCTCTCTCTCTCTCTCTCTCTCTCTCTCTCTCTCTCTCTCTCTCTCTCTCCTTCTGTTGTCTTGGACTCGCGAGCGACTCTAAAGCACCGATACCTATATCTATAGCAATAAGATCACGTATATACCTACAACATATGTATATATTGAAAACGCAAAGTCTCAACGTTGAGCCAACGAGGCTATTTTCTTGACTACCACGTACAACATCGAATATTACACGGGCGACGAACCCTTCCGAGCCAGACCAGTAGAAAGTGTTGTGCACGCCATCTTCCAGAATTACCTCTCCTCCACTACTTTTCTACCCCTCAAAAATATACTAGTCTTTCCCAGCATCGAGAAATCCCTCAGCGAGGCTGATTAAGATTTATTCATTTATTGATTTTAATTATGACACTCTTTCCCTCCCTGTTCTCTGCTCGTTTTCAACCCTAACGAAGCAGTCTTTTGTATTCAGAGTTAAAATTAGCACTCGAAAAATGCAATATGAAACGATGTTCGATATGTTTCTTGAACTTTGGGTTTGTTATACGAACCAAAGCTGTTTTTGAAACGATTTTTTATTCTAGAAAAAAAAACCTGCATTTTCTTTTCTAACATCTGGCACTTTACCCTCAAAGAGTAGAAAATGACCCAGCTAACGTACATCTTTAACATTTTTTCGTTTGCATATCATTCCCTTGAATCAAGACATTAACAACAAACAGTAGGGGGATTTCTTGAGTGTACGAGGTCGTGAGTAGGATGAGCTAGTAGGATAGAAAGCTCGTGAATTTTCGTGTTAGCGTGTAACGAGGTAGAAAACGTTTCTCTTGATATACACATTTGTGAGACTGGTACGTACGTGTATATGTGCGCGAAACAGTTTCGACGTACAAACTGGCGGTATAGTTACGTTCCTACGTGTGTTATTCAAATTAGATTCCTCACGGGGTAAGAAGAGTCGTGCCCAGAGAAAAGGGAAGAAGGAGAGGACGGTCGAGTTGATGTAAAGCCCGAATAATTCCTCGGGGATACAACGTGCGGTATGTCGTAGAGGTACGCCAAACGCCTTGGGGGCATTCGTGCCACTGATGTTCGTGAGATCTCTCTTGCTCTCTCTTCCTCTTTCTCTTTTTCTCTCCCTGGTAAGATGTGTGTAGAGAAAGATGAAGAGGAATGAGAGACTAAAGGGACTTTCTTGGTTATATATACGTTCATATAACCGACGACGTATATCAACATCCCAGCAGGCTATGACTGTTGGCAAGTGGCTGTGACTCTGACGCAGCATCCTACAAATAAAATGTCTCGATATTTTACCCTGCATGTAAACACACATTTCAGTCTATCTAATCGCGTCTGGCCTAATTCACTAACCGTTCAATAACTTTCATAATTTATCAATATAGTAATTTTAACGAAACGATGTTTTTGATTGATCAATAATCAAAAAATAAAAAAAAAACTTCATAGGATCTCATAATGACAAATTACAAATTACGAATCAACCGTAAGATTTAGAGTATTCTCAGAGTAATATCCATAACCCTTTCCCTCCGCCACCCATCGAGGCCCAAGTCTTAGAAACATCGGAGCCCTTATCCGGAGTTTCGCGAGCGTAAACGCAATAATTCCAGGAGGGTGAAAAGGGGTTGCTGATGCTGCGTCGCTCCCTCACCCATCGTGACTATGGTATGCGCGTAAATGTAGTTATAAATAAATCTAGGAGCTCTTAATGTTCGCCGACACTGTTAGATGGGTGGAAGCTTTTATATATATATATATATGTAAAAGGGACTATGATTTTCTGTTAGGGTTGTACCACTCTGTGATAAAATATATCTTAGATATTATCACGAGATGAGGTAGAATCTCGTTGAAAGATTTTTTAAATACGGAGATCAGACACCGGAAAGCAAGAAATGGCTACGGAAAAAGGCACGCCATAGTGAATTGCTACTTTCTCTCTTTATGTGTACTCTGGTGCAAGGGTGACTTCCTACAAGGGATGAAAGTCGAGAAAAAAAGGGTTGAAACTCTGTAGCACGCGTACTGCGGGAAATCTATTCGTTCGTGGACATTTGACTGCTCGTTTCTTTCGTCTTTTTCTCCTTCTTGCTCGTCATCATCTCCTTTCCAACTTTCCATTCCACCATTTACCTTTTGAAGTATTATGGCGTATATCACTGGCTTGCTGGGGATTTCTACCTTTTCATTTCCTTTTCATTCATACCAATTCAATGCTGTGCAAACTTCTCATAGAAATTCCGCTACCACATCAGACGCATAACTGCCACGCAAAAGAGTCGTACTTCACGAAAAGTCATCAACTTCTTTGCGAAAATGAAATATACATACTGCATTTTGACAAGATTCAGTAAAATATCGATAAAACTATATTTTTTCGAAGTCTTCATTCTGTTTCATTTAAAAATAGTGTGATTTCTTCAATTTTATTATGTATATATCATAGTGATTTCCATGCCAATAAAAAATAACAAAAATATAGTTTCGATAAAAGAAAGTTATTGGTCCCTACAAACGCTGTCAAAATTTCCTATCAATTTTGGATGCATATGAAAAGAATAAACAACCCCTATGCAGAGAATAAATGATTAAAATACAAAATGGCGTCAGCACAAAATCTGTAACACCCTTATTTGTCGTTTTTCGAGCAGTATCGAATAAATTAAACGTTCTCCATATTCGTAATGACCCCATAAAACTCCCCTAAACACTAAAAAAAGATTCCACAGAGGTGTGAAATGCACGTGAACATAAAAAAGTTCAGGGCCACGGTAAAATACCATTATCAACGTTTTAATTACTATAAAATTATTATCTTTTTCGACTCTTTGAGGAATATGATGAAATGCTTGGTGCTTTTTCACCCTAGCGGCCGCTTGGCGCCACACACACACACACACACACACACACACACACAAATAAATACATGGAAACAGCGCGATGTTCGCCCATATGCCTGCTCACGTAGCACTTGAGAGTCATTGCGTGACAATTAGAGTCAACCCAAGGAGACCGGAGATAGGTGTGCACGTATCCGAGATATGACTAAGAAAAACATCGTCGTTACATATGTATATAAAACATATATATACATATAAATACGCAACGTCGATATGGGAATCAAATGAGAATGAGAAAGGCGAATTTCACAATCTTCAACATGGAAGCTAATGTCGGACAGGCCTTTTTAATTATCAAAGGTTTGTGGGTACATGCACCTACTCAAAATTACTTGAGAAGGGTGCAGAAAGACAGAGGCGCGAGCTGACGCGGTAACGACGTCCTGGATATACCCTCTCTTGTCAGAGACTCGAATAATCCGACTGTAGAAATAATTGCACACAAACACACCAACAAAATTCATCATATTCTGTCTCTTATTTATGCTTTTCCACGAAATGCATTTATTTATTTTGTTTTTTTTTCTTCCTATTTGTATATATGTGTTACTTTATGACTATATGTTTTCTTTGTGTGTGTAATACACACTTGGAATAATGTAATCTCAACGCTGATTGGATAAGATCGACGAGGTTTTACCATACTTTAACACGATCCTACGGAGTTGCCAACACAAACATCCAGTCTCGTTACATTTTACACTTAATTGTATAGACAGCTTCTACGCCCACCGGAAGTTAATTTTTCATTTTTTTTCTTTCTTTCTGTTGTTTTCTCGATTTTCTCTCAATCTGAGTACGTTAAGAGTCGCTCAAGATAATTAAAGGTGATTTCACGAAACGAGAGATTTTCTCAACGATTATTTTCAGGGGGACTTTAGCAGGCCGAAACGAAAACCTGTGGAATCCAAAGTCAGCAGAAAAAACAATTTCTTACGATCAATTTCACTCTTGCAAAAATGTACAACGGAAATTACAAACTGGAGAATTCAGTATTAAAATGTATTCACAGAAAAACTAGGAAAATATTCTTTAAATATCAAATGACGAAAAGTAAAAATAAATTTTTGTTTTAGCATAATTCTTATGAATATTAAAAGAGGCAAAAAATTATTTTATCCTCTGAATCTGCTTGACGAAACTGATTTTGACTCCTATTAACAGTTCATCTGAGACACTAAATTATCAGCAGGGGTTATAATTCTGAAGTAATAGAAAGAAGACAGGCGGAAGGAAAAATTAGTCAAGGAACTCCAGTCTTTTCCTTTACTGTTCAATGTTGAAAATACTTCGAATACTTGGTATCGAATAAAAACGAGCTCTTCATTTTACGCTAATTTCATTCTAATTTGTATTACAAGTTTTCGTGAAAAGATCGACGAGTTTAAGAGAAGGGCGATGAATCAAGGGTGCCTTTAGATTCGTATATGGTGTCGACAACGACGAAAACAAAGTATTGGAAGAATTGTTCACAGAATAAATCTATATATGTATATACAATAGTGGGAGAGGAGAAGCCAAGATGAAATGAGTCGAGAAATTGTTCCGAAGGAATTTATCAATTTTCTTTGAGGGATTCTAATTGTACTAATTTGTTTGTCTTCAAGAGAGAGCTAGGAAAGAGAGAGGAGAGTAAGAGAGCCCCAAATTTTCCCTGTACGTCGTGAAACAATTGTGGATCTCGGATCTTGATAGGGGCGAAACTGGAATTCTATCGTTTAATCTTCATTGCCTTTCTCACCCTAGGCTTCGATGTTCAAAGGCGTATAATTTTTACATCTACGTGGACACAAATTGTGTTATATTATAGCCCTGTTTTGTCGCACGAAAAAGAGCTTTTTCTCAACGAAATTCTTGTGCAAATACATGTAAACTTCTCAATTGGTGAAGAAAAATAATTTTTTTTTCAGCAAAAATCGTGATTAGCGAGGAATTAATTATAGTTCAACACGATTCTAATAAATTAACATGAAAAATCATAAGTTTTTTGATACAACTATATATTGACGTAAAACATTGATTTCAGCAAAATTTACATGTTCAATTCTTTAGTTGAAAAAAAAAATCACGTGTTTCATCGAAGTAAAAAAACTCATGCATTAGAAATTTCAGAAATTAGAAATTTATTTTCCAACGCCATTTACAACAAAAAAAATCTCAAATTTCTCAACCCTTTTTCCGCTATAATAATTTATATCGGTACTTGTGTACGGGCTCGGAGACAATTGAGGGATCGAATGTCTCGCGAGGCTTGATTCGCGAGGCTGTGCATTTATCCTTGAGCCCCAAGAGAAATGTTCATTGTCGTCGTATTGCGTTTGTGTTTCTCGAGCACATAACATCGTTTCTTGTTCACGCTTCGATAGAATTGGAAAGCACATGAAACGCAATTGTGTAGCTATATATCAGCTTTAAAGTTGTATGTGCCAGCTGTCAGAGGGCAAAGAAGGTGTGCTTGAACTAACAAAAAGAAAAAAAAATCAAGATAAAAAACAATTCAACGCTAATGTATAATATATATTTTTCTCCATTTTTCATCGAACTTCCTTTCGGACAAATACATATTTTTGGTACATTTTTTGAACTAATCAGAATATTAAATAAAAATCCAAAGATTCGAAGACATTTCCAAGATGCCGAGGGTCAAACTGCAGGTCGAGTTAACGTCGAAAGGCTCTCGTGTGTACAACCAAGCGAAATAATACATTTTTAATTGCCGGGCTCAGTGCGTTTCTGTGTCAGACTGTAAGTGCTTGTACCGAGATAGTATTCAAGATACTTCATGTATATATATTTTATAGAGTGCTGTTGGCCCGCCCACATCGCTGATATTCATGTGGTAACGTGTCTAATTTATCCCAGTTTAATATCAACCGAATTACACACACTATCGACTCTTTCTCTGACCATAGCGATTATTATGATGATTATTTTCGTCTTTATATTTGATTTTTTAAACAGAAATTAAGTTTTTTATATATGAGCAACATTTTTTTTTAATACGATAATAACGAATGAAATACTACTTGATTTATTGCGACGTTTTCTTTTGACGGAATACACAACGAAGTCACGGTCTCTTATATAGTGTGAGCAACGAAAAAGGAAAAGGGAAGAAGAACAAAAATTTGCAAGGCTTGAATATGTATATGTAAATATCTATATTGATATTAGCAATGATCAGAGATGAGGGGAAATGGTGGTCTGGAGGATGATATCAAAGCTCTCGGCCTGGCGCCCCGTCAAACAATACACGTGGATGAAGAGAGAGAGAAAGAGAAAGAGATGCTGATGCGATTGTATTATGGCTAGTGGACCGGCTATCCATTGTCTCGTCACGTCTCTCTAACCACTCGCTTTTATCTCGATCCCCAGACCTCGCTCGTATCGTATCGAGTGAGCATCCATCGAAAGTAGCGTGTGTTCGTGGGCAAGATATAGGGAATATTGAGAAGAAGGAAAAAAGAAACATGAGAGTACACCAAAGAAAGACAGCCAAAAAGAGAAAGAGAGAGGGGGAGGGAAGAGAGAGAGAGAGAGAGAGAGAGAGATATGAGAGAAAGAAAGAATTATCGTATCGTGCTAATCTTTATAGAGTGCCCCATATATAAAAATATATATGGGATGTTTAAGATTCACAAAAAATATTTAAAATGTCAGTTTGAATGCTTGATCTGATTTTTCTCGATTTCCCAGACAGAAAAATGTTTCAAAAATTCCAAATGAATAGAAATTAAATCACATGTAATTATTCACGGTTTTTTACGTTTTTAATTATTCACAGACTGGTCAATTCGGAAGAGAATGTCCCGTTTGTGGTATATTTCTTTACAGTGTAAAGGGCCCCTATATATTTATGTATACTTATGCATATCTATATGTATGTTCAAACGTGCACGCACCTACGTGCCCAGAGTGATACCTTTGTATCTCCCTTTCGCTCTCCTCTTGTCTCCTTCTCTTGCTCTTGTACAACCCGCGGAGCAACGTATTTGAAATTCTGCGGTCCCGATATTAGATTACCGAGAGAGCGATCGACTACTTCCTGCCCATCGTCGTTGTCTCGAGCACACGTCAAGAGTCATATACGTACATCATATGCATACACGTACATATATATCGATGCAATTAAAAATAATGAATATTATAAAAATTTTATTATTTATTTATTATATATTTTATTATTTAAATATTTTATTTATTTTTTTCAAATTTATATATTTTATATAAATTTATGCGTAAAGGAATCGATTAACTTGTTGAATTCGTAAAATCCCAGAATATCGGTTGTTTTTTTCCTAATTTTAGTACTCACGTATTCACCAAAAGTCGTTCCGTTATTTTTCTAAAGTCTCCTTTTATTTTGTAATCAGTTGGTTAACAATTACGAGAATCGTCTGTTTTTATGTTCGATGATATTCTTACCTGTAACAAGATAAAATAATAACAGTTTTAGATTAATGATTTTCTTTTAATTGTAAAAATTTGCTATTCGAGGATTAATGCAGAGTTCAAAATATTGGTCTATGGGCACGATATTTATACGTGCATAAGAAGATTTTTTTTGTTGAGGAATATGTATATATACATAGATGTGAGTGGCTAAAAACGAATCGCCGCTGGGGTTCGCAAATTTATCTGATTTTCATTCAAATGGGCAGTCTCTCGCCTCATCTCGCATTTATGTATTCCAGTGATATTGCACTTTTTTTAAACTCTCGACTTTCACTCTCTTCCTCTCTCTTCCCCCCCCCCTCTCTCTCTCTCTCTCTCTCTCTCTCTCTCTCTCTTTCTCTCTCTCTCTGTCTTTTTCTCCAGGCTTTTTTTTACCGGGATATTAAGCCCCCCACAGAGGGTGTATTAGTCATATAAATTCGCGCCAACACCGACATCAAACATGCAGTACCTAATATTTATACTCTGTTTCCTACAGATTCATAAATCTATCGAAATTTCGAAATGCCAAATTCATATTTAAAGAGCACGAACTAGATTTCTAATAATTACTCTTAAAAACGATCTTTGTGATTATTTTCGCTATTTCTTTTAAAAAACCATCATCAAAACTACCAATAATTTGCAATATCCACGTTCATGCGACGTACGGACAATAAAAAAAGCAATATTATCGAAAAACCTTGCTAAAGAATTTGCTCGCCAATTATTAATCGAAGTTCGAAGAGTTCCGGATAACTGATACATCATACTAGCATATTTTTCAATCGACAATTTGTACGGAGAAAAAAATAATTTTATCGGTAAACGGAATGGAGAGCAACGAATGTTGTGAGTGAAATCGGGATGAAATTCGTAAAAAAATCGACATCAATTTGATTTTTAGTTTTTTCAATGTATCAGGTATAATTAATTATTCTAATCATGCAGGAAATAATCCAAATTTACGAATTTTCCATAAAAATTTAAAAACCCCTTTGTTAAACAATTGATTTCACATTTTCGTTGTTATTGCTATTATATTAAAACCTTCGATAACATATGATTGTTCAAATAAATCGTAGAAAGAACGCTTTTTTCAAGTGTTTCATTTTCCTACAATTTATTGTTACCCGCGACATATAGCGATTGAAAAGTCGACTGTGTCCAGTACGGGACCGAAAAAAACAAGTGACTGCTAGAGGCCGTCACGTGTGTGTTCGTTTTAAGCGATGCTGTTTCGGATTTTAATCAACCGATTCACCCTCCCTTCCCCCCTCTCGCCCCATACAAATTTGCCCCTTGGGCAGTTCCGAAGCAAACCCCTGGCGTTTCACGCTTCCCCACCTGAAGCTCGCCCTCCCTACAACCACCCAGCACCTTTCTCGATTCACCTCGAAATTCTTTCGGTTAATTACACAGTTTTCCAATGGATCATGGCCCTCGTGGAATTTTTACGATTGGCCCTCTCTCCCACTTTTTGTACACTCTTGTTTCGCAAAACCATTCGTACTGCAACCCAAAAATATTCGTTCGTACACAAATTTTATATGAAAATCGAATATCGCCACTCAGTCTGGACAATTGTGGGAAAGGAATTCATGGGGGTAGGGAAGGAAATTTCAGACTTCGGAAAAACATACGGATGAAATAATTTTCAATGCTTGTGCACGTTTAGAATTGAGTCCAACAACTATAATTCCACGGTTCACAATTATAAATGCCTGTAAAAAAAAGTTTGAATTCGTCGGTTTGTGACTTTGAGCTCGAATCTATAAATTGAACTCAATGCAATTGACGTCAAGAATTTGATAATAAGATGTTTTAGTTCGACCACAACAGTAGTGAAAATTCCTATGAAAAAATTCCGATCTTCAAGCTATAAATTATTGAGAACTCTCGCCGGAGAGAAAACGGTATAAAAAAAAAAGAAACGATGAAAACATCCTTCTGCATCTAATCTTTTTAACAAAAAGGATTTTCGTGAGACGCGCAACATAAACGGGAGTAACGAAAGAAAAAGAAAGAGAGACACGGAAGGGGGTGTAAGACGAGATCTCGCTTGCCACCTGAGCCAAAAAAATTAACGCACGGAAATTCAGCGTAGAATTTTCCTGACACTCCCTTAAATACTTAATTCCATTCTCTTTTAATTGGACAGTTTTATTAAGGGATGCATATTTCAGATGGCTTTTTTATTATGTCTATTGGGAGCTCGCCGCGCTTATCTCACTCTTTCCATTTTTTTAATTCATTTAACTCTTTCTTTTTTCATACAGGGTGAGTCAACTAATAAAAGGCATCTGAACAAATAGGTCGATTTTGGGGACAGAAAAAATATTCTGAGAACGATTGTTCTGTATGGAAATGCTTTTTCACAGGGGGAGACTTTTTGAAGATTTATATAAAAAAATGTCGACTGAAAAGGTATAAATTAATTATTCAATATAGATACGTAGAAATCTTCCGATGAAAAGGCTATTTCTATTATTTGACGTTTGTAAGCTTAAAAATATTAATATAATTCATTTTTTTTTTCAAATAATGTTTTGCTCTTTCTAAAATTTTTCCAGTTTTTCGCTCAGTCTGATTTAGATGACTCACCCTGTACAAGAACACTAAAGCTCGCTGTCGAAAGAGTTGTGAGGGGTAGAGGCTTTAAAAAATTAGATTTCAACCCTTCGGAAAATATTAGCACGCCACGAGACAGTAAAGTACATATATAGAAGCGTTGAGATTTTCTGATGTTGCGAGAGTAAGAGAAAGGGAATTAACAACCCTTTTTCAACCCTTGATATACTTTGACTCTCTTCTCGCATTGCGTTTTTGCACACCAGGATTAAAGGCACGAAAGTGTTATTTCTCGAGGTCGAAAAGACCCAGAGATTTTCTCTCGTCTCTTTCTTTCGTCATTTTCTCTTTTTTTCGTCTTCTTTTTGTTTCATCGAGAAAGTAAAGCTTGGTTCGGTCGACCCTAGCACGACCGTGAGTGTCTCTTTAAATTCTCAACCCTTTCTTGTATGTTTTCACAGAAGTGATTTTTCCTTTCCCCATTTTTATTATTTTTAATTGAAAATATTATTCTTGGAAGTTCATTTTTTCATGTATATTTATTATTACATTTGACGAAGAATTTTAACTCCTGTCTGTATTTAATAAAAAATAATACGATTCACTGACTTCGTGAAACTGCAATGGATTTTTAAGTAATCAAAAATGCGGAGAAAAATTAGAGTATGAAAGAGACAGACAACTCGAGTATTGTGTAAATTTTAATAAGCCTCATTGGCATTAACCCTTTGAGCCCGCCGAAATGAACGAATTAAAAGTTCGTCTCGTTTCTGCTCGCGTTAAGCGCGGTAACGTTGGTACCATACTTTTTAGTGGTCTCGCGGTTGACATTTCAACTCTCCTCTACGATGTCGCAAAATAGCCGAACTTTCGTCGTTTACCTGGTCTCAAATGTTCCCTCAGGTTTCTCGTTTGCCAGTGCGTACAGAAGCCATCGAGAAGCTTCGTCCTGTTTTTTTTCTTTCATGCCTTTTGTCGTTTGCTCAATTATTTAGTAAGTCTAGTAAAAAGCCAAAATTTATCGACTATTATAAAAATAACCACTAGAATTAATTAATTAATACAATTTGAAGCCACCATCGAAAAATTAATGTCCATCTTCATTCCGTTTTCTTTTTATCATAAAATATATTTACGTTTGTATTGACCTAAATATATTAAGTAAGCGAAATCTTTTTATTTATAATAACGTAGGACATGTAAAATTATCCAGCACGTGTGTCTTTCGTAAGAGATTCACAAGGGTGAAGAGTTGGGGGGTGGAAACGAGAGAGGATCGAGAGTTGTTTTGGCGAGAAACTTGGGTATAACTCGGTAACGTGTTCTCGTTAAGGGTGGTGGAGAGATCGAGAGAGAAACAATTTTGAAGCCTGTTCTCGAGTGCATAACCCAGAACGTGAAGAAGACTCGCGATTCGGTTGGTTCTCTTCTTGTACGAGGGCAACACGAGTATAACCGAGTAAGATTTCAATTAAAACAACCCCCCGGCAAGCTGGGGGGATTAACAGTACGAATCCTTACCGCTTTCTCTCCCTTTTACCCGGTGTATATGATGCTCAATGTATCGCACCGGATATATACGAAGAAAGCCTCGGTTATGACGTGGCATAAATATCAATGTAAATTGCCTGAGCTTACTCTCACGTTCTTGCATACACATTTACATCAGTGGTATATTCAACATACATTAAGCACGATTCCCAACCAAGTTTCAAATATACAAACGCCTTTCTCAAATTTCATCTGCTGTTTATAAGAAGAAAAATATTACAATTACAATTGATTTTCATTAATCTCCCGATAAAATATGATAAAAATTCACGTTATCGAACTGCGAATTACATATGACATAACTAGATAAAGAGTCATGACAGATATTCAATTTTTTCTCACTCTGACTTCCACGTTATCGAACTGCGAATTACCAATGAGATAACTAGACAGAGAATTATTACAAATATTTAATTTCCTTTCACTCCTGATTGTAATATCAGGAAAATTGGCACAAAGGCTTCTTCGCAACGTGGGCCTGAAGAAAGTGAGAAAGAACGCGAGGGTCTGGCTTTGATATAAGACGGGTTAATTATTATCGGGAAATGGTAGACTATATTCTATAGACTTTGTTCGTGAGGGCGAAATAATATAGTAGATACGCAAGTCTTTCGTTCATATATTCACATATATAATACATCCATATGTTCACATGTATGTAGTGACATTTCTCCGGTAGGCGTTCCGGAGAAACTGGAAGAGAATCATACTCGGAAATCATAATTAACAAAATTATGCCAGGGTAACTCGATATGTTGTACTCGGTAGGAAACATCGACAGCGTTCGGATCGTACTCGAGGGATGAGGTGGGGAGGACTTATATCTAAGAAGAAAGGGTCGTTCGAACTTGCCACCCCTCACTCACCATCCACCACTCCATATAACGGTCCAGAACCAGTCAATATATATATATATATATATAGTTGTAGGTTCACCGAAAATTCTATCAAGTCCCCCATATACGTAGGTAATCTTATACACGTGGGGTGATTGCGTTTGCTTTATTCAAAAGGTTTTAATTACAGTTTCGGTACTTCAATTTATTCAAGAGCTCTCTCTCTTCTACTCTCGCTTTACCGCGTCTAGTTCCTTTGGTGCTAAGAAATTCGAACAAGATGTTATTGTTCCTCGATTATTATGTCGCACAACGAGAGGTAACAAAAATCCATGGATATATCGAATTCAATTCAAATATTACCAATCCTCGATACATTTTTATACGCAATTTATTTTACAGGCCAAAGAAGTAAACTGGTAAGTATAAAGGGAATTTTCGAAAGCAATGAAACAATTCGCGATTGAATAAAAAAAACTCTTACGTTAAAAATGTTTAAACAATTTTCTTTGTGATGTTTTTGCCTTTAAATTGTTTTTTTCAAACGTTTAAAGTGCCATCTGTGAGTGGAGCCTGGGGGAGGTAACGTCGAAGAGAAAAGAGAGTGATGGAATGATCAACGGGGTGCAATATTACGAAAGAGTAGAGAAAGTAACTGTGTAGCAAGTGAGATCGAAGAGAACGAAGAAAGAAAAAGGAGAGAAAATATACACACGGAAAAGGCTGCGCGTCGAAATCCAAGAGGGCGTTAACTGAACTTTAATGGAGATCATAGATACAACGTTTTCTGATGTGGCGGACGATGAAAGAGGTCTCTTTGACGGATTACGACTAAATCGTATCTATCTCTTACTTACATTCACATATACATTTTTATACGTATAAAACATCATCATCATCTTATGTCGAAAGAAAAGGTCGTATATAATAAATACCTGAGTGAAAAGTTGCCGTACAGGGCGCCACCGTTCCCGAGCCATATACACCATAAGAATGACGCCTAACCCCGAAGCTAAGTGTTATAATACCCAGAAGACCCTTCTCTATGAATCACCCGGATGGATTTTACACGGTAGCATCGTCAGCCCATTCTCGCCTCTGTGCATTTTAACATTCTCAATAGTCTTGAGATTTTTTTCTTAAGATGTCTTACATAAATAGATCTTGAACCGATTTCCTCGGGTGTTACTTCTGACATACGTTTATCGACGTAGCACGATCTTGGGCACAAAAAAAAATTCTTTCCCGAGATCAAAGATCGATTGGTCCCAAATGATGACAAAAGTAGGCTGTAAAATAATTTCAGTTCATTTCATACGATCAACAATTCCTTGGCAGTGTTCATTTCTTATGAAAACTGTTATTTTCCTATCCCAAATATTATTTGATATATAAACTCTGTAAATGAATCAATCTATATTAATGAGATGTTAAAATTTAGCGAATTATTCAATATTACATAAATGACGAAATGACAGGTCCATTATTGGTCTTTCACAACCTCTTTATCATTCTTATCCTATCCTTCCCTTTCATATTTCCTTTTATTCTCCCACCCGTTCCCTGCAATCGACAAAATTTGTCGTGCGCACCCCTCGAACATGCAAAAGTGAGAAAGAGAAAGATAGAGTTGAAAAAGAATAAGACGAAAAAAAGAGTGTCAGCGAGGGAAAAACAAGAAAAAGGGCGAAAGAGAGCTCAACAAGTCGAATAAAAAGCTCATAAATAAAGAAGAGGAAAAATCCTGGTCTTTCCCTAACTGGGAAGCTGGTGTGTTATTCGCGCTACGCTTTACTTCCCGGGGAGCTTTTTCCTCCGGAAGAGACCTCTCTCACATTTCTCTCACCCTTCTTACTACTGTATAACTGTTTATATCTATTGTATATACATGTAGATACGTATATATAAACATAGAAAGCGAAGCATTGCTGCCCTTGCCGCGATTCCACTCCAATCCACCCCTAACGCGTTTCTGCGAATGTCCCCGCGGACACCTGTTGCTCTCGGATTTTGCCCGCAGCGCATACACAGTCGAGCATTCGAATCGTCCTCGTATACATATATAATATATCACCCTTCCACTGAGAAATCATTTCGGTGACATCAACTCAAATAAATCGTGACATAAAATACATTTATTCCAGTTGAACAAAAATTTTGTTTTTAACGTATTACTATCACAAAGTTACTTTATTTAGGATTCTTTAATAATTTTGTATGAATATTCTTGACACCAAAACTAACAATTTTCTCCTATGAAGAAAAATTTGCTGACGTCAAGAATTTGAGATATTCAATTTCCAATTTTTAACTTTTCCCATCTAAACGCGTGTAAATTCAAGTCGCGTATCCTTTATGAGTTGCAAAAAAATGTGTTTAGGATTGTTCTTTAAAAATTTCGGCTCATGGCCTTTCTGGCTATCTGCAACAAAAATCTTAAATACATTTTTTTTTGCAACTCGATTTTTGCATCTTTTTAACGAAATGTGACTTTAATTTACATGCATTTAGATGAAGAAAATAAAAAATTGCAAATTAAATATCTCAAATTTTAAACGTCAAAAAATTTTCCTTCATAGGAGAAAACTGTTAGTTTTGGTGCCAAGAACGTTTATGCAAAATTTTGCAAGGACCCTAAATGAAGTCGTTTTGTGATAGTAATACCTTAAGCTTATAGAATGACTCATTTTTCTTACTAAACATAGGATTGGAGTACAAAATATTGTTTTTAATTCAAAAAAATATATTATTAACTGTTGATTTCCTAAAATCTCCCAAATTTTTCCCTAAATAGCATAATATGATTTTAATCATTAAGTAAAGTCCTAATTGTTTTCACCCAAATTGGTATCAGGTGAGAGAGTTAATTGAGCTTTTGTTTGAAAAACGAATTTTATATGAATTACTAATGACTCATTTTCCAAGTGGTAACTAAAAAATTGAAAAAAATAATGCAATTAATTGAAATAAATTTATCACGATATCGGATTTTCGAGCAATTGAAAAATAAATCGAGACATTTTGATTTGTATCCTTTCAAGTATACGGAAAATACGAGACGAGTATAGAAGAGAGCGAGAGTGCGTAAGTAATGTTTCTCCATTTGCTCGGGCGACAGACTGAGAACTGAGGGATTTCAGGATGGGGCTTTAGATGCTTTTTCCGGGACAGTGGATCTCTCGTGGGTGCTTTGCCTCGCGAGTAGCTTAGCTCAGCTCATCTCCTTCTTACTCTTTTCCTCTCTTTCGCTCTTACCAACACATTTGTTAAATAAACATATATTTCTTTCTCTCTTACTGCCTTGGACGAAATGAAATAACGTCGAGGGTTCCTCAGCAGAATGTACAGTGTCTCGTGACAACGAAAACTCACCCAGCAGTTCGTTCAACCCCTTTTAACTCCGTTTATAATGCAGCTCATCACGCGACATTACACGGAGCTTTGAGTTTCTACCACTCACCGCGAAATCCTCTCTCAACTCATTCGTTAAAACGATTTTCAACCCCTTCACAATGCACCTTTTTTATCACTTCATTCTTCGATGTTCATCAAGTATATCGTTAAGCTACTGCCATATTATTATATTAATTACGTAATTCAATAATTATTATATTTATCCCTATTTCGAATACAATTTGCTTTATTCAAGTAAATATTAGCTTAATTTAACGATATAATTCCATAATTTTTTCAATATATACTCTAATTTGACAATCGTAACAGAAACAGTAATAAAATTACAGTGATAATTGATTTGATCCAATTAAAATTTTTAAGCCTTTCAAAAATAATTGATAGTCGCAAAATATCTCCAAGGATGTTAAAAATAAGTTCAATAGCCATTTCATCATGCTGGGCTCATCGCTTAGGGTTCACATCGTATATACGCGTCCGTAAGCTCAAAATTGCTAAAATGGGGATTTATTCGTGAGGGAAATATGCCAAGCATTTTATTTCCAATATCTTCTTCACGAATCGTCGGATATTTCAATCCAACCATACATAGAGGGGATGCTGGAGGTGGATGGTTTAGTCCGAAGCTTGGTCAACCCCTCGATCAAACGGACAAATTGAATCGAATAGCTTTCTATGGTCAAAAGTCTCGAAGTTCATACGTGATGGTAAAAAACACGGCCCGCCAACAATCGGTTCGTCGTTTTCTTTCTTCCTTTATGAATACTTTTAAACAGAACTTTATAAAACTATAATTAATATTATGGGGAATGAAAATATAGGTAAACAAAAGTTTTCAGATGCATGTTAATTTTAATGATATTTGAATCAAAAAATAATTTTCACATCTTGAAACAAAGAAATATGAATATTACTCTCGTGTAAATCGTAAAACTTTCGTGTTATCAGACTTGAATCACACAGTGGTCGTTCTTTTTTCAAATCATTCGAATAATATCCTGACAAAGAGCGCCGTTTATCTTCATTTGATTCAACCAACATTGAAGTATATTTTATGAACGCTCGAAAGATCTTAAAGAAAAATAAAAGAAAGGGAAGTGGAAAATGTATGTACGAAGAGAATCTCTAAAGCGAAAAAAGAGTCTCGTGGGAGAGACGAGAATGAGGCTGGTCCTCGATTACAACTTTTTATTACATTTCCATTCCATTTCTCGGGCATGAAAGAAACTCGGAGATATCGCGTTCATGTACCAGTTCTCGGCTCGAACGACCAGTGTATATCTCGGAAGAGATCATGCAAGAGAAAAAGAGACAGAGATAGAGAGAAGGGGATGAAATTGAAACGAATGCGTTTTAAACGCGATTACGAGAGAGAAAAAGGCGAAAGAGTGAGAGACGCTTTTTTTCGCTTCGGAGGGAAAAGTCGTCGTCTTCGCTTACGGCGTCTCGCTCGCGGGCGAGAATCGCGCCTCTGTTAAATTTCAATTTAAACGTTCATGCATTTTTCTTAACAGAGTTCTTTTTCAACACTAGGCCCCTCCGGGGGCCGTCGTCATACGCGGTTATATAAATCCATTCGCGAAAAAATACTTCTACACTACTGCATAGAATTTTTTTTTCCATAATCCAGAAAAAGAAAAATACAATTCTACCAATTCTCCAATATTTATTGTTGTATGAATGTGCAAATCATAGAATCCAATATTTAAATATAAAAGATAACATAAAAATTCAAAGATATTAATGGCATGAAATCGTATGAATTAAATGTGTCATATGTTGATTAATGGGTTTAATATATCGTTAAGACAGTTTCTTATTAGAGATAATTAAATATTTTTATCTAACATAATTGTAATAAGAAAATTTTTATAATTTATGTTTTCAAGTTATGGAATGCTCTCATAAACGCCCACAATGCACATCTATAAATACGATACATTTATGCACCTGTCAGACTCGCGAGCTGCTCAAGATGCAGTAAAAATCATTCAAAGACTTTACGACTCGTGAATAATAAATTAGCCACTTCCTGACGGGGACAAGAAAATAACGAAGAAGCCCTGTGCTCTCCATCTATTTCTCTTTCTCCCTCTAAAAAAATGTTAACTAAATCCTTCTATTCTATATATAATATATGTCTGCATATGAATACAAAGCCTGTATTTTTTAATGTATGCGACTGAATGGCACGAGGAGCGATACGAGATTTCTCACCGATCGAGTTCCTAACGGGTCCATTATCCACGAGTACCAGGAAATTGTATTATCCGCTTAATATTTACCAATAAATTGGCTTTCTCTAATGAGAATCAATCGACCCACCATTTTTTGCACTATGTAATTTCTTTTGAAAATTCCGAACTTGAAGAACGGTCAAACATTTCTTTTTATAAAGTCGTTAAACAATGGCATAATTTTTTATTACTATAACGTTGCTTCATTAAATTGAACAATAAAAAATAAATAAATTCAAGTAAATTGAATACGTCAAATTAATTATTGAAGTTTTCATTGCAACTACATAGATGTATTTAGAAAAAAAATATTATACTTTTTTCGATCGAACGACTTTTTAACCCATTGATTTTATTTCATATTTTTCTCAATCTCATTACTCAAATCTCCGTTCATTTAATGGATAATTTAATCAAAAAAAAAAAATTAAAGAAAATTCCACTTTTTATCGGATGACATATCATTTTTTTTTACTATCATTACGCGCATGAGTTCGTTGGCATATTATAGCGCCAGAGGTAAGCCACACATTCATACACATATATATGCACACACACACACATACAAACAATGTCTCTCTGATGCATCTGCCTTGGGCGTCACCGAGCATTATATCTTTCCTGCTACAAACAAATTACGTTGCCCCCGCGTTATCTCATAGTCTACTTCCGGTGTGGCATGGCGAGAGTCCCTCTTTACTCTCTTTCTCTTTTGAGCCCTTTTGCGACTCGTGTGCACGCGCATGTTACTATTTATATTTCTATACATATATATAAACGATCTGCAATTCACCACAAAGATTAGCGCAATAAATAATAGCCTGGTGTAGCTCTGTATATACCAAGAACCGCGATGTTTTCTGCTTCTTTCCTCCTCAAGACCTTAACAGCACGTATGAAATCCCAAGAAACTTTTTCCCCGCTTTGAAACTTTTTTTGCAATCGATTCAATCGTATTTTGAGACAGATCTAAAAATAAAGATTATCAAACGAAGGTCTCAAAAATATAGACAAAATTGCTAAAACAGACTTCTTCGTAATAAAGAAAAAACACATTGAATTTTTGTTTCACAGTCGAAAATACATGCTACAATTATCTCGAAATAGTTTTTACTGCATTTGAAATTATTTTAGTGCTAATTACTATTTCACTCATTCTAAATAATCATCGTAGATTTTCTCTATCAAAAACCTAGACTAGCGAGATCATTTGAAAAATTTATTTTGTTCTGCAATAAGAGATTCACAATGTTCCACAAATCGAAGCTACCGGTGTTCCCTCGTGTATTCATACACATGTACACTTAGGGCGGCATCGTCTGTTCCTCAAAGCAAAATTACGCTCTCTTACGTGTTCTCCATGTGTTTTTTTTCTTTCTACAATCTCTTAGTACCCTCCTTGCCACGCAGTAGCCATTCTATGGAGACATAATCGCTCGGCGGGTGTCATTTCGCATTTAAAAAGGTGCCCAATTTCTCACCCCCGTTTCGTCACGACGGGTAGCCTCTTTTCCATCTCAATATACGTGGATATATATATATATATATATACACACTTGTGCTTCATGGTGTTCGATTTTGCCGAATCGTCGCGCAACAGTCGAAAGTTCCTGATGCAATGGACGTGCCTCTAAGGGCGGATAAACGTTCTCTAAACCGACAAAAACCAGTATCCATATATACATTAGTGTGTCTATACATATACAAACACATTACAAATACCTACTCATTTTCTCTTTCTGTATCCTTCAAATCTCTCACGCCCCGATAATCGCGCTAAATGGGTCGCCGGATTTTACGCATCCCCGAATTATTTGTGTCATAGAGATACATAGAGTGGGGTGGCCCAGAGTATAACAGCAAGGCCAATTGGAGGGACGAAGGATAGAAGCTGAATATATCCAACTCTGGAAGGGATGAAAATACTCATATATTTTCACCAAAATAAGTATCTTAATACCAATAATGAGAATAGTTATGCTATTGCGAACTCTCACGATGAAAGCTCGTTAAAATTTAATGGATTCCCATTTTTACGTGACTACTAATTTTTATACAAATTGCATTTATCTACACTGAAAACAAAATTTGTTGAAACAGCCGATTATTTTGTTAAATACGGCCCACAAAATATTATTGAAATCACAATAAAATTTTTGGCATTTTAACAGTATATTTTGCTGAAAGTCTGTTCAAATTATTGATATGCCAAAAATTTTGTTGTTGATCCAATAATATTTTGTTATCCGTATTCAACAAAATAATCGACTTATTGAACAAAATGTTGTTTTTAGTGCAATTCTTGCGTCAAGGTCTTGATGTTGAGCTGTTATGGATGAAATCTTGATTTCTTTCCTGCACTTATTCTTCATAAAATGGTACCAAACGATGTAATTAATCAAAATGTCTCTTTTTTATCGATGTAAAAAGTGAATATGATTTAAAAATCAGAAAAGTCGAGATCGTTGCTATAAAAATAAACTGTTCAGCATAAATCATCTACCGATTGAGTTTGCAGATGTTTTCTGATGGGGGTACATATAGTTCATGGTATCTAGCGCAATAAAACGGAGATCGATTTCGATCGTACTGTACGAGGTTTGATCGATATAAATATATATGTATATAAAATAGTACATATTCTCCATCATTCGATTATTACACAGGGAAAGATCGCTAATACTCTGGTATCACGATTGCAAGTTGGTCCAGTATCATGGGTGAATCGAATGAACGATTTAACCATTGGGGAGGTTGCCAATATAGAAGTAGCATTGAGAATAGTGCTGGGCACAAACGCGCTGTCTCGTGCCAACTTAGAGTGCTCTCTGCACTCTATCTATCTATCTTTACTTCTCTCTCTCTCTCTCTCTCTCTCTCTCTCTCTCTCTCTCTCTCTTAGTTTTTCTCTTGTCCGGATGCTGTGTATGGTGTGGCCGCAGGTATATCAGCCATTACAACGCTTGGTGGTTCCCCGTAGGATTATTTACGGTTACCATAACTTCCAAGGTTCTATATCGCACTTAAAGCCTTAAAAGCCTCTCACTCGGTGATCTCTCTGGTCAGCGTAAAGCGTTCTCTCTGTCGACCCACTCTTTCTCTTTCGCTCTTTTTCTCTTTTTCTCTCATCTTTTCGCTCTTCGCGATTCCAACGGAAAATAGAGCCAGGGCAAAACACGTGTAACGATGAACGATTTATTCGTACCAACGATTCTGTACAAGGCATCGTCCCCGTAGGTTTTTCTATGCCTTTACTTGTTACATATATACGTGTCTATGTATCATCGGCTAATACACGTACAGCTTTGGTAATGGACCTTCGAGCAAAGAGATTTTCTGGACGACTGTTTCTCACTGAAATGGAGGATGTGGCGTTGACCAAGAAATCGACGTTGAAGCTATATCAGCAGCTATTTTACTTCAGGACACTAATAATACAGCCTCATTATAAACCTTTCATTTCATACGAGTGCGAACTTTTAATCGCTTTTTTTCGATGCTATCAATTTTTTCTAGCGCAGACAAATAGTTGAGATACAATTTTGAAAATGTCATTCTGTTATTGAGATTTTCGGGTATATTTATCGAATTGACTGTGTGAAAAAAAATTCCGACAACGTATTGATTCAAAATATACCCAGGACTGAAAGTAATTGAATTGACGAATGAAAAATATATGACTAGAAGAAATTCCAAACTGAAAGTTTTCTATTTTTCCTTAATCGAAACGCGGAGATTATATAATTATGAATATTTTACTATTACGGATGAATAAATTCTCTAATAAACCTACTTCAATCTGGTATTATTTCCGTGGCAGAATAATAATAATATTATCGTTTTAAGAAATCATCTTTTCTGTAACAATAATGTTATTCACGATGTATATTTATTATCTTTTCGAATTATCCGTGATTATACGTATTAATTAATGTATATTAAATCATTTTTCATTCGAATTAGTCACCATATATTTGATAGGGAGAGTGCGATCGGCGAGAGTTCGCACGCTTGTAAAAGTAAAGCTTTCTCGTTCGAGAAGAATGAAGAGAGAGAGAGAGAGAGAGAGAGAGAGAGAGAGAGAGAGAGAGAGAGAGAGAGAGTTCCCTATTAATATAATATATCATAAATGCCACCATTGCGCCCTACCGTAATTCGCGCCCATACATAATGCATATCGAGTGCAAGCGAGGAGTTCGCGAATGCAACGAGGACACACGTATGCACACATGCACGATTCGTCGGAGCAATATCGTTCCCGTTGACATGCGATTCCGGTGTCCAGCGAGAGGCCCTCTTGCACAGTTTACGCGCCTCCCTAGTGCCCCGTTGACAAACAGGTTTACCGCATGCATGTCTCATTGCAAAACCCTGCAACAACTCCCCCACACTTTCTCTCTCTCTCTCTCTCTCTCTCTCTCTCTCTCTCTCTCTCTTTCTCTCCCTCTCTCTCTCTCTCGCTGTTTATTTTGCTTTCTTTCTCTTTTTTCACTCTTCCTTTTGCATTCTTTTTCTTTCTTATTCTTTGTTATCACTTTCTCTCATGCACCTCTTCACTATCTCGTCATTTGCTGCGATCCATTTAATTTCTTCCGTTTTCTCTCTCACTCACGCTCCTCACGTTTTTCCCATTTACTTCTTTCTCTGTCTGCTTCCTGTAACTCCTTCAAACATACGAGCTTATCCTGTGCATTTTCCATTTTTCACGCTTCGCACTCGATAACGATGCAAATTGCTTATAATAATACTCTAGAAAAGATTGAAAAAAAATATGTGTTCAACTGACGTCCGTAAATTTAAACACATGTATCATACGTAAATGTTTTTTTATGCCCAAAACTCTCTTTTCGAATAAAATATGTATAAATAAGAAAATCATATTTTTGTTGAGTAAAATATGATTTTCATAAAATTATCGAAAAAAGGGAGTTATTATTTTTTAAGTTTGTCATTGGCCTTAACATAGCCTGGGCTATTCTAATTTGAAAAAAATATGTTTTTTTAAGATGAACAGCGAATTTTTATTATTTTAATCGTGCACGGTCATCACAATGCAAGGGAAGGAAACGCAGAAGAGAGAGGAGAAAAACACGCTTGTTGATATCTACGGACGCTTAATGTAATCGCTAATTACGGGGTAACAATTCTCGGGGCCGCAGGGCAGGAAGAAAAAAACGACATCGCGAGATCACAAGCAACGGTTGCAATGCGCGCAAATACGAAAGTGCGGGACGTCAGAGGACGTTTCGCGTCCGGCCGTACAAGTACAGGAACTTTCAGAATAAATCGACACAAGAAAATATATTCATCGCTAAATATGATTTTTTTTTCTACATTTTTCAACATTCAAAGTGCTGCCATTTTATCAAAGATTGAGATTGTTTGATAAACCTCAAACTTTTCATTTTGTTGTTTTATCAGCTTTTCAGAAAATGTATCAAAAAATTTAATTCATGAATTCATTATTGAAATAATGTTGAAACAATTCTCCAAAGTAACAGCGAAATAAACTGCAAAAAAATGTGGATATAATTTTTTTGGACATTTTGTATTAATCATTTCGCAAAAATGGCTGTAACTAACGTTGTTTCTATTTGAAGCCAAAACTCCAGACAGTGCTCGTTCAATTTCCATCAGAGTTCTCTCTAAAATGATGCTTCGTTTATGTATTTATCTTCAATTTTTTATTTTTCGTCAATTTGTAAAGTTGAGACTATAATTATCAAAAGTTTCCCATACATGCCTTTTTCAGCCACTACGTAATAAATAATCAACCGAAATTCTATATATAGCCTAAGTCCTTATTGTCCATCATAAGCTTTCTATCTGAGAAAGCTTTAAAATTTGTCCATTACTACTCGAGTTTAAAGTAGTCAAACATACAGACTGAAAGACAGACAAACTTTTGTATACAGATAGAGACGAAATATTTGTATAAAATACTTAATACTCGGCATGTAGTCTCTGCACCCAGTACTTAACTTGAATACGTTCAGACCCATAGAAAATTCGTACTATACTAAAATAAGCAGCAAGAGAATTATCTGAGAAAGAGCGGAAAGACTCTCAGGTCTTTTATATATACGTGCATACTCTCGGGCATTCGGAATATTCAACTCTTGCAACAGAAAATTTATAGCCATTCTCTCCTTCCCTGTATTTGTATATGTGTATTCGTACACTGATATATTTATCATTTGTCTCCGGTGAGTTAAATGATACGTGCGATAAAGTCGAGTAATTAGCGCCAATCGAATTAATCTCGATCGTACACCATAGAGAGTGAATAAAATATAATTACGGTTGCGGCTCTTACCAACACTGTAAGCATATGTAAGTGCCAACCTTTGGAGTCTATAGATATTTTTCGTTGAAACTCGTACTGGATTATTATAAGAAACAGATTTTTTTATGCAACTTTTTCTATTATAAATTTAATAGACTTCGCATTCCTAGGTGAGAAACATAAATACCCTTAAAACTCGTAATTAATGTATATTTTAAAAAATACAAGCAAATTACATTTTCAGCATACTGACAAAATTACGCTATATCTTGATTTTATTTAACAGATTACTTCTGTTTAAAAAATCATGTGCAAATACTCATAAAAAAAATACTGAAAATGAGTGCTGTCATTAATTACAATCTTGCAAATATATTCTGGACTATCTACGATAATTCATAGCCACGAACGTCATCACTATGAATTATAAAGAGTTTTATAATTAAAAGAATCGCGTACGAACGTTCTTTCGCTATCAAAGGTTATGGAAGCATGACCAACAAAAACAGACGGTAGCTTAAGAGATTCGCACTTTTGCGCTGAAAGGTATTTACACCTCGATCTATCCGTAGCGATCTCTTTTCATGGATCTGGATTGTTAAATATTAAAAGCTTGTTTTTTTTTTTTAGAAGAAAGTTCTTTTGGTTACTTGAAAGCTCGACGATTAGTGAATCACTATTAAATAAAAAGTTGATTGTTTCAATAACTGATCGTGAGAATTGATGACTATTTACTCATATGTCATGCATAAAATGTCCTTTATGCATAAAACACTCGCGGGATACGATCAACCCTCTTTCCTTTTGCAAGTGGTTTTTCAAGAGGTGTATTCAAATTCAATTATGCTCAAATCTACCGAGAGCATCGATGATGTAAAGCTGCTCAAGTAGATATCCAATTGATGCCATTATTCTCGAATATACATATGTATATAATTATTATTTGGTAATCTCTAAGAAGTAATGGCCCCTCTAACTAAATTCGTACAAATGTCAATAAAAAACTTTGTACGAATAACCAAAAATTATTTTAGTTTATTTTTCCCTTTCCTTTAAGCAAAATGTCATTACAAAAGCATTGTCCGTATTCTTTCATAATTATTAATAATTGTGATTCATACACGATTTTAATCTTTTGTACTATTACGTCCGTTTTGACAGATTCTCAGCAGGCTTTTCGTTCGAGTTTTTTCTCTTCCTCGTTTTCGATGCGTATCGACAGTCGTAAAAACAAAACGGCGTAACAAATATCGTTTACCGCGTACAAGTGAATTATAGAAGGTCCTTATTGTTCTCAACTGCCAATATATTAGTTATTGCCGAGTGTAACTGCTACTGGTTCTGTACCGCTGCAACTGAGTTATATCATTAAAAGGTAATCACTACACAAGCGCCCGAGGTATATACGATGCTAATTTGTCGGTTAATTAATACTCCCGCGGTTCTCCCATTGTATTCATCTGCTTAATGCTTCCCTGAGCCCGCGATCTTGAACGCCCATGTAACCGAAGTTGAGTGCTATTTTCGACGCGGAAACGAAAATCCAATTTATTGATTTAATGAGAAAGATGAGATGTTTTTTTTTATAAATAAATCTTATGTTAAAAAAATCTATTTCTTTTAATCGGTAGAAGAAAATATTATACGTACACGTGAACCAAACGAGAAAAAAATCGAAGTTCGAACGGTTTTAATCTCACAAATTAATTTTTAAGAAAAACATTGTCAACAACTTTTCATTCCCTATTTCCGTCTCAGCTTATGATAATAAAGGATTAAACGTCTAAAAATTGTGGTGATCGTACCTGCTGCTCTATTGCAAAATGTGTAAGAATGAGACGGTTAAAGAATAAAAATAAAAATAAGAAGAGATTATAGCGAGGACGTGACGGGGCATTCTCGGGGATCCAAGATCTCGATGAGTTCTCTTGAGTCCACTTCGAGGAGTATAATATACCGTATATATAACGTGTTGAAGTACTTTAATACTCCTCGAAGACGCTCGAATGTATTTCCTGCTCAGATTGTTCAGCGCATTCGCGACGGTTACGAGAGTATAATTAATTGCACCGGTTAATTGCAATGTTGAATAACATGCACAATGTTCCATCCACATACGTACACTTCGGAGCATCGCTTTAAGGATAAGAAGAGTACGTATGTTATACCAACCGTGTGTGAAAATCAGCTGTCGATTAACCGTTGTAAATCCTCTTTTCATCATCGGCAACGTCTTACCCCTTTCTCTATAGACTCAAAGAAATAATGTTTGGTGTAGACGTGCAATAAAGTACTTGAAATTACAATGAGAATTTTTGAAACAAGGTGACGATTATTTTTTGTTAAAAAATCAATTCATTTTCATCCCCATATTTTCAACGTTTCTAATTAGTTTACATATTCGTATTATCTGAAGTTTTATTGAAACTCAGATTGACCATAGGAATTGATACACGGAAATTATTTGTTTATTTTATTGAATCATTATTGTTGAGTCAGAGAATGGAAAACCAGAAAAAATCAATTACAACTGATAGAAATAATTTTCTTTTTGTCCTACTGAAAAGGAATTTATATCTTGGAATAAATTTTCCTTCGGCAAGCCTGTAAAAGCAAATCTGCAGCTTCGAGAAGTTGGACGGGGAATCTATTGGACAGATCCTGGAACGGGACCTTTGTCGAATGAGCCATATAACCCATTAAGCGCCGCAAGTACATTAATGAGAAGAAAACAACGAGTCGAAGTGTATATACACGAGGCGAAAGAGTTTATCAAGAAAGACGAAGTAACAGGAATAGAAAGACAGCAGAGAACATTAAGAGTGTAATGAAAGAGGAGAAGCGTGGGGGTCATTGTGAGTGGGAACAAAACTGATTAGTACACAAGTAAAACAGAAAGAAAGGGAGAGAGAGAGAGGGAGAAAGATGAGTGGCTATTGTAGTTGAGAGAGAAAGAGAAAGAGAGAAAAACACAGAGTAACTCGTCTCTTTAAAGCACCGATATAATTAAGAGCGCGTTTGATGACGCTTTCTGTATCGCTTCGAACGATATGCAGAGGGATGGAAAAAAGGGTGAGAGTTTTGTTGCGAGAATAGGGCTCAGAGACTTTGAGAGAGGGCCCGTGCGAATGACGTACAAAATGGACTACAGTCAAAGAAATCCGAAGAGGGAATTCACTCTTTCCTTTGCCTCGCTCTTTTTCTCTCTGTGCACCTTTCCCTTGCGCGAGAACGCGCACCACCCTCTCGAGGGTCTCGCACTCGAATGCCACTCGATCCGTGGCGCTCGGAGGTACTCGAGAAAAAAAGAAACCCATATTTATAAGAGAGAGATAAAAATGAGGAGATGAAAAGAGGCGAAAGAAGAAGAATCAGAGAACATGGAAGCTCGCTAAGAAGCTGGCGAAACATTTCGATACTTATGTATATAACCACTGGTAGTCATACATTTACGAGACAATGGAAGAGAAGGAACACTTGAAATATTCAATACTCGTGAAGTACTTAATATTAATCATGATTTTGCATTATCGAGGTACAATAAAAAATGGTATCGTATAAGTAAAAAATTCACTAAATGCATGAAACGATTCTTAAATTTTTCTAATTTTACTCCAAATTATTGTGGTCGAACTAAATTTCGTTACTGCTTAGAATCAAGTGAGAACAAAATGACAGAACAATATTTAATAGGCAAGAGTCTTTCTATTTTTTTTTTTTTTTTTCAAATTTCCAAACTTATCCGTGTTGTTAAAACTCGTGCAGAATTGTGAATTCTGGGCGTGCTGCTATTGTGGGCCGGCGTCCAACTCTACTTTTCTACTTCTATGCTTGAAGTAATGTAATGGGTGCCAAAAAGGGTTGGGCCAATAACCCCCTCGAATTTCCGCTCTCGACCCTTTTTTGCCTAGTGATCTCACTCCAAAATGGACGGCTGACACGATGTGGTATTGTCCTGAGGGCGGCCATTTCTGTTCAATCCTGCTCTATTGCATGAATATATTGTCCGTCAGTTTCACCCTCAGTATACTCAAAAGAAAATTAAACATCATTTTCCCAAATCTTATTTAATCGCAAAAAATGACATTCAGCTGATACGCTTTTTCCTTCACTTAAAAATTCATTGCATGTGGAAATAAGGAGTCCCCCAAAAAAAAATTCAAATTTCTCTCCATTTTAATAATTTTTCTTTGCTCTTATATTTTCCTTTTCTTATTTTTCTTACTTTTCTAGTTTCATATCCAAAAATAAGCCTGAAAATTTTATTTGTTTTTCATGGCTTGCCTAGGGTCGCCAAGAATTTACCGTAATCCAGAACAAAAAAAAATTTCGTATCCTAAACAATCGAGACTTTTTGTAATCCATGTACGGTGGATCTAAATCGAAAAACGAAATCTTCGTCATCGACGACCTGTGCGAGCCATGCATATCGGTCAGCTGCTGTTATACCGCTCGTCTGTGTAACGCGCTTTGTCTCGTACGCTGACGCTGCAACTTTGACCCCATCAAAAAAGACAGAGAGAGAGAGAGAGAGAGAGAGAGAGAGAGAGAGAGAGAGAGAGAGAGAGAGAGAGACAGAGAGAGAGAGAGAGAGAGAGAGAGAGAGAGAGAGAGAGAGAGAGAGAGAGAGAGAGAGAGAGAGAGACGGAGAGAGAAAGAGAGAACGAGCAACGAGAGCGGAGACATGTCGAGGTCCCGTTTTTTAGCGAATTTAATATTTATACTGAATGACTGATGACTGTAATAAAGAAACGGGGTCGTATTGTTCGGCACGTTTTCTGTCGTTGATCGATACGGTTGCTGTTACCATATATATATGATATATCTAACATGGCTCTCGTACGAGTCTAATATCCTCTTTCCAGCTTTTGCTGCTGGGAAAAACTTTTCAGGTACTCCGTCACCCCAGCGAAAGACTAAAACCAGCGTGCAAAAGGTTTACTCGCGCTTGCCCATGTGTTTCAGTTATCGTGTTTCAATCACTTGTTTTTTACGACTGAAGGCGAGTATTCACCCGTACCAAAATTCTTCACATTACTAAGAGATGTCATACCAAACATTGTATAGAAATTTTGTGACGGTTTGTGGAAGTCTTGCAATGTTAGGAGACTCATAAAAGAGCTATGTCGCATGTAGAAATAACAAAATCTTTGTCCTTCTAAATAGGTATAACCTTTTTTAGCACACTTTTGAAAAAAAAGTTAAAAAATATTAATTCTGTATTGGTTAATATCATTGCGATATGGGAAAAAAATTATATTCGCAAATATATTTCGTGAGAATTTTTCATTTAATAGTTTTTTTATTTGTTGTTATAAAATGCAGCATTGCAGACGTCTAGTGAAAAAGATACAACTTTATAATTTTCCAAATGAAAACAACCGTGAGACAGGAAGCAAAAAAATCGTCTCCGGATTTTCGATTACCGTGAAATTTCAATTGTTCCAAAGAGCTTCGGTTTCTTTTGGTGAAATGGTAAATAAGGAAGATTTTTCAATGGATGCAGCAGGTTTTTCACGCGGTAGAAAACAAAAAAAGGCGCTTCTTTCCGATTGTCTAAGTGAGAGGATTGGAGGGAAAATCTAAGGAGAGAGAACGAAAGAGCCCCGAAATCATTAACGAATCACTACCAAAGGATCTTTTGGCTCGGAGGATCAACGTACGTCCCCCGTGCATGGGTTTTTGTGAGTTGGACGGTCGGAACTCTTGAAACAAAACCATTAATGATTTCTGTTTGTACATTTCGTGCGCTTCGACCGAGAGGGAGAGTGAAAAACGAGAGAGAAAAGTGCCCTTAGGCTTATTCGACGCTAGCAGTGAGCGATGAATTATATGTGAGAAGTTGGCTTTTTTGTTCCTCATGCCAAGGACTCCTGTGGCGCGAACAAATCGTCCTTTTTCGCTTCTTTCGATCTCTCGCTCAACGTGGCGGAACTTTTGTTTCTTTCGATCTGTTTTGTTTCATCTATTATTTTTTTTCATCCCTCTTTCTCGCTCGCCTGATGAAAGAGCGATAGAAATAGTGAGAAGACATTCTGAGATGATTTTTGGAAGGCGGGAAGTCATTATGGAATCATCGATCGTTGAAGAAAAAAACTATAGCTGTTTCATTAACATAAAAAGAAATAATTATATACGCATATACATATAATGCAAAAAAAATCATATTAATTCGAATCAGTCAAAATTTACGTGATTATTTAAAAATATAGGATATTAAATTTTCTAACTCGAAAATTTAATATCAACGGTACCTTGGTAATTGTAAATTTCATAAAAGTCCAGGACTCAATTTCGTAATTGTCGAAGAAATAAAAAAATAGTTATTCGGATCCAATAAATAACACTGCGCTCAAAGAAAATGATTTTTTATACTGAATATACAAATAAATCAGCTGTTGATCATTTTGTTCTATGCAATTTCTAAAATATTTTATCAAAAATTATGAGAGAATTGAAGTTGCAAAAAATATATTTATAGACTAGATTCCCTCGATTTTATCTTGGCTTGAAGGCACAAGCACATGTACGTTTGTATGTATTTCCGTTTTCTTGTGTTGCCAGAGAAAATATAGAAGATCTCGAACGAACTCCGGATGGTGTAAAGTCTCGGAGATGATCGTACTCTATGAGTTCTATATCGCGGGCAGATATAGATATATGTGTATACATTTATATATACAATTTCGATCACAAAGAGAAAAACCCGCAAGGCATTATGGCGTGGCGTCGTTATTTATTAGCAATTGTAAAAATTATGCGCCTAAACCAATATCGTTAGCGGCGCCTGCCGCCTTGACGATACATACAGATCTATATACAAACAAAAGGAATTTACCGAGAATATTAAACACTTGATGTTTGCCCCTTTACGTCTTTTCAATTCCCAGTCATCGCTTATGAGAAGACAGAAAGAAAACTTGCTATAGCATGGTCACTTTTTCTTCGAGCTAGCCCTTATTAAATAGACGAATTTTTAGCAGGATAATGAATCGAGAACTATAACAATCAAATGATTAATCAAATCACCTAATGATTCTTCATTCATTTCTTTTTTTTCAAACTGCAATATTTTCGGTTTTGAATATTGATTGATTATTCGAAATATTGTTGAATGAGTAAAATTTTGATTCGATGGTACTTGGAACTATTATGTTTCTAAAAAAATGTGTAAAAAAACATTGTTTTTTACGTAAAAACTTCTTGTTTTTACGTAAAATACCCCTTATGAATACAAGATACTGAGTTTTCTATTCATGTGTGTGTCATCTGTGAAAACAGCGCATCTAATTGGACTCCCCACCCCTTGATATTTATTGTAATTCGAAACACGTGAACGCGCGAACGGGCTCCGAGATATTTGTACGATGAAGAAAAATTCTTAGCCATCTTTTCTTACTCTGAAATGCCTTGAGAGTTCGCTTCTCTATTTCTCATCTTCTTCGAAACGTGATTTTAGTCTCTTGTTCAAACTTTCGTGCTTTACGATCTCGTTTTAACTGAAATTTATTCATAATGTTCTTATTCATAGGAGCATTATTTGCCTCCTGAAAAATATCTCTATATGAGTAGAAAATCTTTCTTTAGTCGTTGAATTCGTCATTTTATTATCCCAACCATAAATAGATCAAAAAAAAATTTGTTTCCATGACTCAAACAATTTTAATTCTAAAATATATTTCTGACCGACGGATTCAAATCAAAAAAGAAAATTTTTTTTTCAAATAACGATAGTAATGAAAAATGTTCAAATCTAATGAATGTTAGCCACCTAAAATAATACTGAAAACGTTATAGCAATTATTTGTCAAGAAAAAATGTTCTTCATTAGTGATGAAATTTGGGATTTATTTAGATAAATCCCAAATTTCGCACAAAAGTGTGACATAAAAAAGGCAGGAATCGTTTCGTGGCGACGATGGTTTAATATTTGTTCAGTAATAACGAGT